>JAODAL010014664.1:0-86639 GCA_025379985.1 Phyllomedusa bahiana
GAAAGGGAGTTCAGTACAAGCAATGTTATTGGGATCCTCATGGATTGCGTTTCAATGACCAGTCAGACACCCACATGCCAAAGGCCATCATGCTTAGTGTCAAGCATCAGCTGGGTAGTGTAAAGCCTACGGCCACTGACATATATCTGTTTCTCAATGTGTTAGATGAATCTGAGTTTCAGTGAATAGTTGAATGGAAACAATGAGGGAAAGACAGTCTTGATCTCTTAATGTTATTGCCAAATCTTATAACGTATGAACTTATTTATGCAAAATGTAAATGATTTGTAAAAACATTATAGTAAGTTTATGACATGAGCTACATCTGGATTATAAGCCATAGGTGCATTCTCAGTTCTCCTTGATGTCAATGGAAACCATAAATTTCCTTGCAAGAGACAGCCTTAATAGCATATCTATTTTTTTCATTCATAAGATCACTTTTTTTAGATGAGACTTCCAAGAATGCAAACTGCTCAAGCCTATTCTGAGCAATTAAGGAATGCTTATAGATTTCAGCTCTGAAGCCTATAGCCATATAAATGCAGCTGTGGACTGTATGACGGATAGAAGAAGATAAGTAATGCAGTGTATCTAATCAGTTGTCCAGTTTTTTAATTTCAGATCATTTATTGATTTTTTTTTAACAGAGTGAATAGGCTGTATGCAAAACCTTTGCTCTAGAATACAATATAGAAACTACAAAGGTAAAAATCCTCAGATAAAATTAGAAACTTCAGATGTACAATAGTATTATTATTACTGCACAAATTTAATCTTCTAAACTAAACAGTATTGAAGTAAAGGAAGTGAGAATATAAGGGTGCGTCCCCACAGCACAGGACAAATACAGGACACAGGGTGACTTAGCAGAGAAAAGCCCTCACCCTTCTCATTGACATGTTCATATTCCGTCCGAAAAACCAGACGGGAGAATGAACATGATCAATGTTTTTAGGGCATCCAGCGGCTTGAAAAACCGCCGGGCGGAAAACCTGTGCAGTGGGGACTGCTGCACGGGGTTTTCCATAGTGGCCCATTGAAAAGTTTGCTGCCAGTTTTTCAGACGGTTTTCAAAACCGATAACCATCTGAAAAACCGTCCGCAAACCCGTGCCGCGGGGACATGGCCTAAGAGTAGTGGGCAAAAAGGGCTTGGAGTAGAAAAGAGGGTTGAAAGATGTAGAAGTGGCAAGGAGGGAAATGGGGAAGGTTTTTGCTGTGTTATTCACAGCAGTTATCCAAGTATCAGGCTGGTTATTGACAACTGTGAATGAGCATGGGCATCCTACAGGTCCCACATATTAAAAAAACTTTGGCTGCGTTCCAATCAAGATACCAGTCAGATGTTTATTAGTCTGAATGTATTCAGCTGTGTGAGGAATGTTAAACAAATAATAGCCTATAACTGGAAAAAATGCATATTACATTTTTAGCCACTAAAATATAAAAGTAAGTAGTCTGTAGATATTATGATTAGGGAAGGGGTGAGGATTTGTGGTGTAGAAATATTTTATGGACCTCTATTGAAAGAGGTTTAACATGGCACCAGCCAAAAAAATATCACGGGGCCCAAAAGGGGTCGAAATTTGGTTGGTTCCCACTCCCCGCAGTCATCACGGAAGAAAACCCCTGAAGCAGTCAGTTGGATAGCTAAGACATGTCCAGCTTTGTAGACAAGCTCCATGTTTGGTTTTTTCAGGACAAAGGACTTTTAAAACCCCCTTCATTCCAAGTTGCTCTGTCAGGCTTATTTGTAAAGTCCAAATCCGAAAAAATTTTACAATCATAGGGGTTAGAACTGTTCACAAAGAATCAAACAGTAGGGATAGAGCCTTTGGGATCATAAACTTTTAAAAAATTTTTTAAAAGATGGGGGGGTCAGATCATAAATAAAAGGAAACTTATAAACCCATGCTTGATGTATGTATGCCAACAATTTTCTGACAGGGGTATTATGTTTTCTTTCCGAGCCTCACTAGAGAGGAGGACTGAAGATGAGAAAAGTTGATGAACCTTCTCAAAGCAGCCACCATTGGAAGAGGTGGTGGTCATCAAAACATGTCAAAGGAACTAAATCTCATAAGTTAGAGGGATGGAGTTTGCCAGCCAAGGGAGCATCCTGTGGGAACAAAGACCCTTTAAAGGGGGTTCAGAGACAAGATCAGTGGGGAAAATTTCGATTTTCAAAAGGGTTTTTTTTCTGTTGAGTTGTACGGGGGAATTGGAGACTGCTTCATTGTAGCATCATAGCTATAGGACTCAAAGGGCCACATGTATGAAAACTGTTTATGTCTAAAATCCACTTTTTTGCCCAAGGTTTTCTAGGGCAAAAAAAGTGAGTTTTTCACAAAAAAGTTTTATACATTGCCCTTTTTGGAAAATGGGAATACAGTAAAAAGAGGTTGTCCCCCTTTCCCAGTGAAAGTAAAGGGCTCAAAAGACATTTTGGGAAAAGTTTCAGTGTTCAAATAGTAAGGGTACACAAAAATTTAAAAAAAAGCTTGGGGGTGTGAGTCATTTGTGGATAAATTCTCCCTGCCCGGAAAAAAGTTGGTGCCAACCTCCGACATCAGACTAGTAAAGATTCAACATAGGGGGAAAATTTAAAAGATAAGAACTTTTTATGCAGTAACAAATCCTTTAAAGTAGGGCTTTGTCAATTAATGAAATGTGTAAGAGAACTGTGGGGTGAGAGCACAATTATGGCAATGTGCAGGGCAAACATTTTACCCAATCAGTACCAAGGATTTTACTAAAGGTAGGTAAAAAGAAAAAAAGATTCAGAAGTTCAGTAATGTTCACACGGCTTATTTTTGGATGGATTTCGTTCCGTATTTCGCGCCGTACTGCGCGAAATATGGCTGAAATCTGTCCCAGTCATTACGGTAATCCACAGTTCTCATAGAGAACTATGGATTCCGTCTCCTCTCCCCGCTCTCCGTATCTCCACGTGCTGTGGATAATGAATGTCTATGGGGCCGGCGAGCTGCCGGCCCCCGCTGCACGGCACACAGCATAATTGTGTGCGAAATCCGTCCCCGCAATTACGCTGTGGATAATCCATGTGAACATAGCCTAAGGGGTAAGTTGACAGGATGTCATCTGCAAACAAACATGATTTTCGGGCCACAGGCTCTATTAAGACTGCAACAAAAAGTGGGGATATTTTACAATCCTGCCTTTTTCCTCAATCTATTAGTAGGAATTGTAGCCTGATGCATTTGTTCTGTGGAATTGTTATAGGAGGCAAAGCATGGGTTTGACTATAAGCATAGCAGTCACAGCCACTGCTATGGGACCCAGAGGTTGAGTTGGCCCACTCATGTACAAGAGATTGGTTCCTTTTTGTTTGGAACAAATATTTGGTGCTTTTCTGCTCTCCAGCACTACTATGTGGGTTCCCTTATATATGGCAACATATTTTATTTAATTATTGCTACTTATGCTGCTATTTTAGTTTGCTGTTATTAGGTGGAGGGTGAGGCATCTCATTTTGCTATAGGCCCTATGAATTCTGGTTATGCCCCTGAGGCAGAGATTTAGTTTATGATGTTGGATTGAAAACCCCATTTATGAAATGAGAAGATAATATATTACCTTGATAAGAAGTCAAATGCCTTTGAGATATGAAGAAAGAGGAACGAGGGAGCAGCTGTCATAGGGTGACTGTGTGTGGTAAGTGAATAACTCTAGTATTATCACAGGCTTAGCGATGGGGAATAAATCCTGTTTGATCTCTATGAATGAGAAAGATAAAGATATAAAAGAGAAGGAAGTGTGGAAAATGCATCGCATATGCATGTAATTGTGTGGCATTAATTCAAAATAATAGTAAACCTGTGAGATAACGTAAATTGATAATTATTATTCCTTAGGTCCAAGGGCCGTGTATGATCTACACATAAAAGGAATTCAGTGATTTTAATAGTTGTGTATTCAATGAGTCAAAGAAGAAGACCTAACGTCGTCAAATTGGCATTCACTGAGGAAGAGCAAGAATAAAATTCACATGTAACCATTATACAAGTGATTTATATGAGTAACATTAATGTAATAGATAAGAATAAGGGGAGGTCATGTTTATGCTCTTGGCGACCCTTGTAATTATGTTAAACATACGTATGTTATTGATAGATCAACCATCCAGTGTCATAGATGTTGTGGCAATTCATAGTGTTGTAGAAGAGACTATTTCAGTTCCCCAACATTGACAGTACATGTTAGATGTATGGTAAAAATCATACTTTGCCAAAAAGAAAAAAATGAGGGGAGACCAGCAAACATTCAAATGCAGCGTGCAGGGCTCAAAATTATGAATATTAAATGAAAAGAATGGCAAAAGACTATATAAAGTCAGCCTGGCTGCAATGGAGTGGATATATCTCTGGTGGAACAGTGGGGCGGCGGTCTATTTTGAGCAACCTATGTCCGGACCTACAGTGGGTTCCAAAAGTATTCAGAACCTTTGAACTGTTTCTCATTTTTAAACGTTGCAGTCACAAACTTACATCTATTTCATTGATATTTTATGTGATAGAGCAACACAAAGTAGCGAGTATTTGGGAAATGTAAAGAAAATGATACCTGCTTTTCCAAGTTTTTGCAAATTAAAAAACTGATAAGTGTGATGTGCATATGCATTCAGCCTCCTGAGTCAATACCTTGTAAGGCCACCTTTAGCTGCAATGACAACTTCAAGCCTGTTGGGATATGTCTCTACTAGCTTTGCACATAGTGTTACGGCAGGAGTAGTGGATCGTCTAGATCAACCCAAGCAGTGCGATCTAATTAGGCCCTGGTGTTCACCAGACCCCGATGCAAGGCAGGTTGGGCTTGTTGCGGCGGGAGTCCTACCAGGTCGCTACTCCTGAAGCAGCTTGCTTGTGGTGGCAGCTGAGGTGTAGTGAGGTACAGAATTGTCAGGCAAACTCGTAGTTGGGGACAGGCAAGAAGTTCAAGACAAGCGGCAATGGTTCGTGGTCGAGGGACGGAGGCAACTGCTACGGTACACGGTATAGCAAAGGAACAACCCATTAACACTTTCTTTGTAGGCATGAAGCACTAAAGATCTGGCAGGGAACTAAGGGAGGTGTACCGGATATATAGGGTCAGCAACCAGCAATAACCAATTACTGGCGCACTGGCCCTTTAAATGTCAGTAAGCCGACGCACGCGTGCCCTACAGAGTGGGGATGCACGCACCGGCTGACAGAGGAGCAGGAGCGTGGCTAGGTAAGTTGCTGCCGTCAGTATAAGTGCGCCTGCAGCCCAGGTTTAGGGCAGCGGCACCACCCGTCCACGGCAGCGGGCAGGGAGAGGGGAAACGAGTGTGGCCGCGGTCCACAGGGCGGTTTGTGACATAGAGACTTGAATTGTTGCCCATTCTTCTTTGCAAAATAGTTCTAGCTCGGTCAGATTGGTTCGTGGACGTTTGTGAACAGCAATTTTCAAGTCCTGCCACAGATTTTCAATGGGATTTAGATCTGGGTCCTGACTTGGCCATTTTAACACATGAATATGCTTAGATTTAAACCCTTCCACTGTAGCTTTGGCTGTGTGTTTAGGGTTGTTGTCCTGCTGGAAGGTCAACCTACGGCCCAGTCTCAAGTCTTTTGCAGCCTCTAACAGGTTTTCCTCCAGGACTGTCCCATCAAATCGGACCAGCTACTAAGTCCCTGCTGAGGCAAAGTCCCCCAGCAGCATGATGCTGCCCCCACCATGCTTCACGGTGGAAATCGTGTGTTCAGGTTTACTTGCACTAAGGGCTACATGTATGAAAACTATCTAGGTCTAAGACATTCTTTGTTGCCCAAAGCAATGAATGAGAGCCCTCCTTTCACTTCATATAGTGCACTGAAAAAACCTAAGTGGTGCTTTGATAGTTTGCTATGGGCAACAAAGAAAAGCTTAGACTTGGACAGTTTTCATACTTGTCTCCCTAAATGTTTGACATTTTGGTCTCATCTGACCAGAGCACCTGCTTCCAAACATTCTCTGTGTCCCGTACGTAACTTTTTACAAACTGCAAACGGTTGTTCTTATGGTTTGCTTATAAAAAGCGCTTTCTTCTTGCCACTCTTCCATAAAGACCAGGTTTGTGGATTACACGACTAATAGTTATCTTGTGGACAAATTCTTCAGCCTGAGTCATGGATCTCTGCAGTTCCTCCAGAGTGACTCGCCTTCTCTGGGCTGTCAGTATGGGTGGATGGCGATCTGTTGGTACGTTAGCAGTTGTGCCTTACTCCTTTCATTTACAGATGATGGTTGATGATGATTGAAAAGTGCTCCCTGACATTTTCAGAGCGTGGAAATTTTTTTTAAAAAACCTAACCCTGCAATACACTTTGCCACGTTATTCCTGAGCTGTTTGGTGTGTTCCATGGTTTTCATGATGCTGTTTGTTTACTAATGTTCTCTAACAAACTTTCACAATACTCAATTAGTAAATTGAGTATAGATGTACTCAGTCTACTAATTAATTTACTTCTAAAGGCAGTTGAATACAAATGCATCTCACACTTTTCAGTTTTTTATTTTGCAAACATTGGAAAAGCACGAATCATTTACTTTACACTTAACAAATACTTGCTATTTTGTATTGCCCTATCACGAAATATGTCGGTAAGATACATTTAAGTTTGTGGTTGTAACATTTAAAAATTATGAACAACTCAAGGGGTATGAATACTTTTGCAACCCACTATTTGAAAATTAGGGTTTCCAGTTGGTAGAGTATGTTGGGCTCAGCTGGTAGGTCTGCTTGTTTAGAACACTTTTGTCCAGTATCTGGAAACTTAGGGCGACATGTATGTTCTAGGCACAAAGAGGCCAGTTTTAAATAGAGTTAAAGCAGTGTAGAATGTGCCATAAAGTATGATCCTGCTCTACTCCGGGTCATAGATTTGGTGCTTTCTAGTTCCAGATTGACAATTCTGGTTCAGGTAAACCACTTGGTCTACCTGTTCCAGCAGGCTATTTTTGGCATCCTCTAGTCATAAATGTGTAGTATCACATGGTTGTGATGCGACACGCCTCCAGAACGTCCCCCCCCCCCCCCACATCTCGGCCGCATCGTAAAGTGCTGGTGGCACCCCCACCTGAGCTTAATTGTGGCGTGCCCCCGCACATACATGTATATAACAGGGATGAAACAGTTTTTGGGCTGAAAGGAACCAGAATACTTGCGCAACCCCGTAAATAAATGTCACTCTTAGTTCATCTTCAGTGTTGGCAATATGGTGATTTCTAACATATTTCATGTTAAGTTTAAAGGCATATCATCAGGCATAATGTATGTTAGTAGGAAGGATTTCCACTTTTTGTAGAGTAATAGGGGTCAAGTCAGCTTAAACTGATAGCAATGCCCCTTGGAGGTTAAGCCTTAATTTCCATGTATTGCTTTTATAATGGCTTCTTTAGAGTGAAAGAAAGTCAATCACAATGTCACATACTTTGCCATATTGTCTACAAGGACCCAGGGATCAAAAGGGAGCTGTGGTCATAACACTAAAGTCTTTTATTGTTTCTTGTAATACAGAAATACATAAAATTCCCCTTTGGGCTCTGTTGTTTGTATCCTATAATCCTAAGAATCATAGCATTTAGGTCAGCAGTGCAGGCGCCTTGGTCATGTATCTTCCTCGTCAGTTCAGCAGTGATGTGGGTTGCTGAAGAAGCTGTTTAAACTTTGCCCGAAGGTTGTCGATGCGAGACTTCTGTGTTTTATTTGGTGGGTCCAGAGAGTTATCAACACTGTTTCCGCTCAAGAGCTTTGGAGACACAGGAACTGCAGTGTAATGCCATGTCTACTGTACACTGCAGTGGGCAAAAAACGACCAGAAAACCAAATACTGGAAACGTTCAGAAAACTACGTTTTTTGTCCACTGCCTGTCAAAAGCAGCTGAAAAAACATCCGTTTGTTTTGGCCCTTTTTTCCATTGTTTGGTGCGTTTTTTGGAGCTTTTTTGCAGACATGCTCGGCATTGTAAAAAAAATGGAAAAACAGAGGTTTTTCTGAGCAGTGGAGACACAGTCATAGACTCCAATAGTTCATTTTCTGACCTGCTCTGTCGTTTTTTGCAACCTGTTTCAAAAAATGACCAGCAGCAAGAACGAGCAGACAAAAAAATTGCTCTGTGGAGACAGCAGGATGTTTTTACTATAGAAGTCTATGGGAGCTGTTTTCAGTATTTTTAGAAAACGAAAAACGTTGAAAAAATGATGTTTTTCTGTGCAGTGAAGGTAATCAGCCTGTCAGCAGCAGCCATAGGAGGAAACTGTATAAATTTGGAACACTTCTCATGACGTCTCAGGACTTTGAGCAACTGTTCTTCAGACTGGACTCATACACTCTTTTAAAAACTGGGATGGAGTCCCTTTAATGCAGTGTTGGTGGAACAGTTGTAAAGTGGGGTGCTTTGCAAAGCTTTGGTAAATGACTGAGCTGCACCTTCTTTCTCTTAGGACACAAACCTGGGGATGGTGTGAGGTTAACACAGGGATCTCAGTGTACAGCTTAATCTGCTTTTTTGAAGGACAATTGCTTCAGTGGACTCTCAAAGTAATGGTCTAATCTTGATGTTTCAGAGACCATAGTACCAGAACTTACTGTCACCAATCTGAGGCTTCACTGCATCCAGTTTGGACATGGAGTGCTGAAGTGAAGACAAGGGAGCCTGTCTTTTGTTCTTCACGAGGGACAAGTTATCTGCCAATTAATCTCCAAAAAAATGGGACTCTCGGAAGAGAACAGAGAGAGTGACATTTGATCACTATATTTACTATTTTGCCATAGGCAAACTTAAACTCTATCAGTTCTCAATCTATAAGACACTAAAATGTAACTTTTATTATGTACTTAACCTCTATACACACTATTTAAAAACCTGATTTCTAACATCTTAATTTTTCCCTTCCTACTTCTGAAGGAATAACTCCCTTTCCATTATCAAGTCTGGTGGAACCCCACCTACTAACAGGAAAACCTTATATATCCCACAGTAATTTACTAACTCCAGTACGGGATCCTAAGCATCCTACTTGGGCAGTTAGCCCTAATCTAATGGACATAAAACATATAAGGCTTTCTTGCAACACCCTCTGCAGCGGGTGATACTTTGTAGACAGAGGTGAGAAATCACAGTTTAAAATGTCATGCCTGACCTCCCCAACATGTGACCGGACATCTTACCCATGATGAAGCCAGGTTAGCTGGTGAAACATGTTGGGGAGGTCAGGCATGACATTTTAAATTGTGATTTCTCACCTCTGTCTACAAAGTATCACCCGCTGCAGAGGGTGTTGCAAGAAAGCCTTATATGTTTTATGTCCATTAGATTAGGGATAACTGCCCGATGCTTGGGATCCCTTACTGGAGTTAATAATTTATTGTATATATAAGGGTTTCCTGTTAGTAGGTGGGGTTCCACCAGGCTTGATAATGGAAAGGGAGTTATTCCTTCAGAAGTAGGAAGGGAAAAATTAAGATGTTAGAAATCAGGTTTTTAAATAGTGTGTATAGAGGTTAAGTACATAATAAAAGTTACGTTTTAGTGTCTTATAGATTGAGAACTGATAAGAGTTTAAGTTTGCCTATGGCAGAATAGTAAATATAGTAAGTTATCTGCCAGAGACCTTGGTTGGGCTGTGATGAGTCTCAGGAGTCATGGCTAATAATCCATTCTCCATATGCTCCGACTGAGGAAGTAGATCTCATTTGCCTATGCCAAAAATGCTTTGGCATTTTGCACATTTCTCCTCTTGTTGGTTTTGGGATGTTGCAGGCCATAAAATGGTGAGTGTGTGGGGCTGCTTGGCGTTTTGTATGGCAGGGATGGGGACAACTACATTGATGTTCACTTGGCAGAGCATTCGTGGGGTAACTCCTCTCAGAGTTCAAGCCATGCTCCTAGTTATTTAACTTTTTAATGCAGAATAATTATAATATTTTTTGTTTTTTATTTGTGATTTCTGTTTATCCCATGTTAATTTCCCAACTTATCTTATGTGATTATTTATTAAGTATGTTCTTTACAATGTTCTAGATCAAACAGAATACAAATCTTTTGTAGTATAGAGAAATGTCTTCATCTTTTGGGAGCTGTCCTCATTTATTACTCTTTGCTCTCTGTATCTGATAAGAGAAGACTGTTGAAAGTTCCTTCCTGGGAAATTCAATTGATTCTGGTGATTCATAAAGCTACTTACACAGGTCTTACGTTCTTTGTGATTCTAATGCATCATTGTGCAGTCGCTTGGATTGTCTGACTAATTGGCAAGTCCTAGGATAGCATCCAACATCAGACGACATGTAATGAAATATGATACTATGATTGTGCCAATTGATGGTTAGATTTTCCTATTTCTTGGGAACTGTTCTCACTCTTAAATTACCCTCCATCTGCCATACACGTCTGAACATTTGCTATCGAGTATTAAAGGGGGTTTGCCACGATGTAATGTTGACATAGGATCCTCCAAAATGGGTATTTAATCACTTTTCTAAATATATGTGATTATAAAAAGTCAAGCCTGTGAGAGCTACAGCTTTCTTTACATGCCCTTAGTTACTGAAAAGTTTACATTAGACACGACCAGGGGCTGATCTGGCCCCGCTTGTGTGTTTGCACTTCTTATCTGATGACAGGGAACATGAAGGAGCTTGCAAGGGTCTGGGGAGAAATGTGCAGTGTATGAGGCTTTCTGCTGTATAGAGAATCCACTAGTTGTAATGTAATTATCTTAGTAAACATTGCAGACACTCCCTTGCTTACTCGCTCTGCTCAGGTCCCCTCTCTTTCCCCCTTGCAGCAGTTCATGACACCACATGATTTGTTTATCTTCTGTCCTGAGCAGATAACAGGTAAGCAAGTCACTTAGTGGCAAAACTCCTTTAAGAAGTATTCTGTGGAGTGTGCATGGCCTAAAATGGAATAAACCTAATCATCTTATGATTGTTTGCTCTGTTTTCAGCCATATACGCTTTATTAGTTTGACAAAATGGCACCGACTACCACACTATTCTGTCCCCCAAATTGCAACACGTACAGCCGAAAAGTGAGCAAACATATAGTTGCCTACATTTACTTGGTTTTAGGCAGTGGTTATCTATGTGGTGGCTACACCACGGTATACACTCACCGGCCACTTTATTAGGTACACCATGCTAGTAACGGGTTGGACCCCCTTTTGCCTTCAGAACTGCCTCAATTCTTCGTGGCATAGATTCCACAAGGTGTTGCAACGATGCTCAATTGGTACCAAGGGGCCCAAAGAGTGCCAAGAAAATATTCCCCACACCATGACACCACCACCACCAGCCTGAACCGTTGATACAAGGCAGGATGGATCCATGCTTTCATGTTGTTGATTCCAAATCCTGACCCTACCATCCGAATGTCGCAGCAGAAATCGAGACTCATCAGACCAGGCAACGTTTTTTCCAATCTTCTACTGTCCAATTTCGAGAGCTTGGGCAAATTGGAGCCTCAGTTTCCTGTTCTTAGCTGAAAGGAGTGGCACCCGGTGTGGTCTTCTGCTGCTGTAGCCCATCTGCCTCAAAGTTCGCCGTACTGTGCGTTCAGAGATGCTCTCTGCCTACCTTGGTTGTAACGGTGGCTATTTGAGTCACTGTTGCCTTTCTA
Organism: Phyllomedusa bahiana; assembly: GCA_025379985.1. Classification (NCBI taxonomy): domain Eukaryota; kingdom Metazoa; phylum Chordata; class Amphibia; order Anura; family Hylidae; genus Phyllomedusa; species Phyllomedusa bahiana. Next base: position 11,649 of record JAODAL010014664.1, read on the forward strand.
TCAGCTCGAACCAGTCTGCCCATTCTCCTTTGACCTCTGGCATCAACAAGGCATTTCCGCCCACAGGACTGCCGCTCACTGGATGTTTTTTCTTTTTCGGACCATTCTCTGTAAACCCTAGAGATGGTTGTGCGTGAAAATCCCAGGAGATCAGCAGTTTCTGAAATACTCAGACCAGCCCTTCTGGCACCAACAACCATGCCACGTTCAAAGGCACTCAAATCACCTTTCTTCCCCATACTGATGCTCGGTTTGAACTGCAGGAGATTGTCTTGACCATGTCTACATGCCTAAATGCACTGAGTTGCCGCCATGTGATTGGCTGATTAGAAATTAAGTGTTAACGAGCAGTTGGACAGGTGTACCTAATAAAGTGGCCGGTGAGTGTATGTCTAGATTGCTGCTACGGAGAGTAGATTCTTTGCACTGCCTTATTGGATTTAGTAGAACTTTCTTTTCCCCACTAGGGATTTTCAAAACCCTTTTTTGGGGAAAAAATTTTTAATTAAAATTTGTAGAAAGGGATTAAAAAAAACCCACCACTTGAACCCCTTTGGCTTTTTTCTGTTTTTAAGCTCAAAACATCTTAAGGGGAATATGTGAGATGCGGGTACCAGGATGCAACAAAATTTCCCTAGAAGGGAATTTTTTCCTTTTGCAAGAAAAATCTTCTAAAAACATAAAAAATAAATAAATTTCCCTAAGTTTTAAAAAAATTGAAATACAATTGTACATTTTAATTGGGGTTTTAGGAAAAGTGTTGTAAATAAAGTTTTTCTACCTTTTCTGGGCTTGCCCTTTTAGTGGGGTTTGGATTTTTTACTGACAAACTCATACCTTTTTTTTTTTCTTTAAAAAAGGATATTTTGGCCCTTTTTCAGCTTAAAGGGAAAAACAGTGTTTTGCGGGAAATTGGGCTACTTTGGGGAAAGAATACAAAGATGATAGATCTTGTTGTTGTGAGCACTAGCACTCTTTTTTTAATACTTTTATGCCATGAAACCCTATGAAAAGTAAAATTGCTTATCCCCAAAAACTTTTTTAACATTTGTTTTAGAAAACGGATAAACGTGAAAAACAGTTTTTTGAGAAGGTTTTGGCAATGTTCACACGGTTTTATTCCGACTAATTGCGGGGACGGATTTCTCCCCGAAAATTACGCCGGAAAGCCGGCGGCCGGGGGGGGGGGGGGCCGGCAGCTCGCCCCCCCAAAGCCCTCGTACCCCGCGAGCGGGGGAAGAACGGGAACCCCAAACAGTTCTCTATGAAACCGGGAAATTCCCGAAATTTGGCGGGGGACTTTTCCCAACGTTATACAGCCAAAAGGGCCCCGGGGCTTTTCGGCTGGAATCATTCACAAAAATTAAAGGCCGGGGAAGGGGCCCCTTTTGGGAGGCAGGTTTTAGGGTCTTGGGCCCAAAAAAGAAAACCCGGGTTCAAATACATTATGCCCCCCTTGCTGGGGTTTTGGGCCCAGCCCTTGTTCCCCCCCTTTTGCCCCACTTTTTTTTTAAAGTTTCTGTTTTTTCCCCGTGTTTTAATGCTCAAATCTGAATTTTTCAGCAATAAGAGTCATTAAAAGAGACAGTTTTTTTCAAAACCCCGCCCCACCTGGGGCCCCCCCGCCCCCCCTCAATTTTAACCAAACCTTTTACTTTGAATGGGTTGAAACATGTGAATAACTGCCGGGGCGGGGCTACCCTTTTTGGGGGGGTGGAGCAAACCCACTGCTCATGAAAAAAGATTTGATGGGTAAAGGCTCAAAAAATTTCAGCATCTTACGAAAAAGGGACACAGGTGGAAACAGAAAGGTTTTACACTTTCCCTTGTACTGTCCCCCAGCGGGGGGGGCCCATAATCTATTGATTTTTTTCCCCTTTAAGAAAAACCCCTTTTAAATTTGGGAATCCCTATTTTGGGTGGGGGGGAGGGAATGGAAACTGTAAAATTTTGATGGGGGATTTTTTAAATAGATCCGAAGGGGGTTTCAGGGGGAAATTTTTAAGGGAAAAAACTTGGGCCGGTCCACATCTAAAAGAGGGGTTTTCCAAATCAGGCTTTTATTGCAAAGGTGGTATCTGTTACATGACGGGGTTTTTTAAAAGTGCCCCAAGGTTTTAAAAAGGGCCCTTTGGGGTTTACACCCACGGTGCCCGTAATTTTTTATGGAAAAGGGAATGGTTTCCCTGCTTCACTTTTTCTTCTTTTTTTTTTTTTTTTTTTTTTAATAAAATTTTGAAATTGAGGCTCTAACCTAACTCCATCCCCGAGTGAACCGGGCCCATTTTTCCCTTTTATAAAAACCAATTTCCGGGGTTTCTCTAAAAAAAAAACCCCAAACAAAAGAAATTCATTTTCTTGTTTTTCATTTAAAGAAAAGCTCAGTTTTCCCTGCATATTTAAAAAATTAAGAGGGCCGTTTCCTCTCCCTCTACAAATAACCCTTTATATCACAGGCTCCCGCTTCCCCCCTCAAACTATAACCCCATATATCACAGGGGCCCCAGTTTTCTCCTTTTATCATATAACCCCTTTTTAAACACAAAAGCTCAGCTTTTTTCCCCTCTTTTCATTAACCCATTTATTTTACAAAAGCCAGCTTCCCCTCCTCTAACATATAACCCTTTAAAATCAAGACTCAGCTCCCTCCCCTTTCATAAAACCCTATATATAAAAAGAGCTCAGCTTCCCCTTTTCCCCTATCATAAAACCCAAAAATCACAAGCTTAGCTTTTTCTCCCCTTTTCAATAACCCCATATATCACAAAAGGTCAGCTTCTCCCCCTCTATTTATATAACCCTATAATAACAGAGCCCCTGCCTCTCCTCTAACATAATAACCCCTTTTTATTAAAAAGCTCAGCTTCCCTCCCCCTTAAAATAACCCTAAATACACAAGCTTCCTTTTTTCCCCTAAAATAAAAACCCTAAATATCACAACTTGGCCCTTCTTTCCCTTTTTTATTTAACCCATTTATCACGGGTCAGCTTTCCCATATCATATTTCCCTTAAAATATCCCAGAGCTCCCGCTTCTCTCCTCTACATATAAAAACCCCTTTTTTATCACAGAGCTCAGCTTCCCCTCCTTTATCCCAAAAACCCCATATATCACAGAGCTTAGCTTCTCTCCTATAACATTTAACCCTTTTTAAACACAGAGCTCAGCTTCCTCCTCTTCCCAAAAACCCTTTATATCACCCGAGCTTTAGGGTTCTCTCCCCCTATATAAAAACCCTTTAACACAGAGCTCAGCTTCTCCCCTCTTTATATAACCCTTTTTTTTCACAGAGCTTTCCTTCTTCCTTTTCTTTTAACCCTATTATCACGGCTTAGCTTCTTTTCCTCTATCATATAACCCATATATCACAGAGTCACTTCCCCCCTTTCAAAAAAACCCCTTTTTATCACAGAAACTAGCTTCTCTCCCCTTTTTAAAACATACAAACCCCCCTTTAATAAAAATCACAGACCCCATTCTTTTCCCCCTATATATAACCCTTTTATCACAAAACTCGCTCCTCTCCCTATATAAAAACCCAAATATCCAAGCCAGCTTTCCCTCCTTTTATCAAAAACCCTATATATCACAGAGCCAGCTCTCTCCCCTATCATATAACCCCATAATCCAGAGTAGCTTCCTCCTTATAATTTTAAACCCCTTTTATTTACGACTTGGGGTTTTTTCCTTATTATATAACCCTAAATATCACAGGGGCCAGCTTCTTTTTTCCCCCACATATAACCCTAATATCACAGAGCTCACCCCCCCAAAACTTTCCCTCTTTCTTATAAATTTAAAAATAATCACAGAGCCAGCCCTTTTCTCCCCCCTATCTATAACCCTATATAAAACAGAGCTCAGCTTCTCTCCCTTTAATAACCCCATATAAAACAGAGCTCAGCTTCTTTTCTTTATATAAGCCTATATATAAAAGACCAGCTCCTCTTCCTCTATCACATCCGCTTTTCAGATAAGGGAAAATAGACCCCCTAAGGTTTTCCCCCCTTTTAAAAATTTAAAGTAAATTTTTTTGCAAAAAAAGTTAAAGCTAATTTACAAAATGTTGTAGAATTTTTATTTGGGACCCCACAGACTGCAAAAGAATTTTGATTTACTTATTAAGTGTTGTCGGCCTTTTAATACATTTGTTGCATCTTACTCTGACATCTTTATAACTTAGATGGGGGTTTTGAAAATTTAAAGTGTATCTTCCCCCAAAAGGGGCCGTTCATTCGGGGACAGTGCTTTTAGTTGGGCGGGTTTTCCGGGCCGGAAACTGCCCTGTTTTTGGGCCTTTCACACAGACCCGTGCCCCTGGAGACAAACCCAATGTTATGTACAAATGAAGTCAGTCACAGCTTTATTAACCTTCACAACAACATCATTGAAACAAACAACTCTTCTATGCTACAGTGTCCTCATTCTGTTGTCGGTAAAACCTGACAACAGTCCGCAATGCCGAGCCTCTGCGGGACAGTGGGCACGTGGACCGCTTTTCTGATTTAACCTAGTCACAAAATAAAACCAAGGGGTGGGTTTTTTTACGTTTAAAAACCCCTCCTCTTGTTTTTTATGTGATATGGGTTTCTACCTCGATATATCCTTCCGTTTGGTAATATATGTCCCAACAATTTTGGGGGGAAAAACTTCCGGGAAGCTTTCTTTTTTTGTTGGCAATGACTAATTTGACAAATTACAATGCAACTTGAAATAGGGAACCAAGTCAATTAAAAGCTAGGACTATGCAGATATAGTCACCCTGTGTTAACAAGGGGTTTCTTTCTCCTTTTCTGATCTGTTTCTAAAGTATAGATATAAAACGGCCAATTATTTGATCCTTTGTTCCATGTAGTAAGCATGCAGAGTCCTGCAAGGTGCTTGTTTCTCTATGCACTTGTATGGTTTTCTGTGTTACTATACCCATACGGCAGAAGGAACATAACTGACAAGGACATGAGCAAAGGAGGGAGGAAGGGCCATATGAACATTTTGCAGTATGAGGTTTGTAGGTTAAAGAGGTGACCAAGACTGCAATCAGAGTTTTTTTAAGTTTGGTCCATGATTTTTGGGGTTTTAAAAAAACCTTAAAATACTTCAAGGGCCAAAATTTACACTAAAAGGGGATGATTTAAAAAACCCCGGGCCCCCCAACAGAAATTTCGGGCCCCATACAGCTAAGGCTATTTCACACGGCTTAATTGCGGGAGAATTTTCGCCCCGCAATTACGCCGTGTGTCGGGGGCGGGGGGGGGTGGGGAAGGGGAGCGGGGGGGGCGGCACCTCGCCGGCCCATGACAATCACTGTAGCGGCGCGTATTTTCAGCTAGTAATTCACATTTTAAATTATCCCCCCCGCCCGGGGGCTTCCCCAAAGGCGGGGAGAGGGACGTAATCCTTGGTTCTTATGGGGAACTTTTAAATTTTCCCGAAATTGAATAGGCCGTTTTGGTCCTTTAATTTGGTGCATTCGGAGCGAAATTTAGGGGACCGAAATATGGCCCTTTTTGAAACCTTTTGTGAACATCCTTAAGCGTGGTGGGGCCCCCCTACAAGCCCGCCCCCGCACCCCTTTGCCCCCCCCCAGTAAAAAAAAAAAATGCTAAATTTGCTAAATTTGCGGGAATAATACCATCAAAGGGTCACTGAATAGAATTAATTTTGTTTTTACTGCCAAACGTGACCATATAGGGGTTTGAAACAATGCATACTTTTAGTGACTTACAGTTGATGTTTTGGGCTGATGGTCTTTTCACGTTCTCTTTTTTTCTATTCGGTCCAGACCTCCATGATGACTTTTCGCCACAATTCCCCCCGCAAATTCCCCAAAAACAAAAACCTGAGCCCCTCCCCCTTTTTTTTTTTATCTTTTTCCCAAACCTGTGTCCACCCCCCTGTGACAAACTCCACACCCATATTTCCCCAAAAAATGGTAAAAATAAACCCCCTTTGTGCCCTGTTTTTTTTTTGGGTTTTTTGGGTCCCCCAATCGGAGGTGGGGGCCCCCCCCCAAAAAAGGGTTAGGGAAAGGGAGTAGTGGGCAGAAAGGTAAGTGGGTTTTTTTAAGGGGGTAGCCAGGTGGGTAGTAGGTGGCCGGGTACCCGGGGTAGGTGGTAGCTAGGGAGTTAGGTGGGGTGTGCAACCAGGGGGGGTAGGTGTGGCCCCTGCCCCCCCCCAGACTGTTTGGGGGGGCCCCCTCGTCCTCCCCCTTTGGTGTGTTTATGTGGGGAGAGGATAAAGGGCCCACACACAAAAAGGTGGGGGGACGAGGGGGCCCCCACACGTAGGCTGGGGGGACGGGGGGCCCCCACCCAGTAGGCTGGGGAAAATGGGGGGGGGCCACCCCCACAGAGGGACCATGGGGGCCCCCCACGGGGCGGGGGGGGGGACCAGGGGGGGCCCCCACACAAGGGGGGGAGGGACCATGGGGGCCCCCCCAACAGGGTGGAGGGCCCATGGGGGCCCCCACACACAGGGTGGAGGGGGAAAAAGGGTGCGGGGTGGGGAGGGATGAGGTTCCCTGCAGAGAGGGGGCCCCCCGCTCCCGGTCAAAAGCTGCAGTCACTAGACTCTTTCACTTCCCTTCCCCCGCGTGTGACGGGGCCCGGGAAAGCCCCCCTGCTCTCTCTTTTCCATGCCGCGCTTTGAAATGGTCTGGGGGAAAAGGGGGGCGGGGGGGGGGGGGGAAGTGAAAATTGAATTCCTTTTCCGGGCCTCAGTCAGAGGGGAGGGGGGCCCCCGGCCAGTAAACCAGCCAGGGGAAGTAAGTGAAAGATTTGTGAATGGGACTAAAAGCGTGACCGGCAGCGGGGGCCCCCTCTCTGCGCCCCGGGCCCGGGGCCCCCCCTTATTAAATGAAAGCGCTCGGCGGCGGGCCCCCCCGGTGCGCCAGTCCCTGTTAGGGAAATAAGGGGGCTGTTTGGCAGGGGCCCCCCCTTTTTTTCGGGGGCCCCATACAGGAGTACTGGCTGTACCCCTGTATGGGGGCCCTGCAAAAAACCCAGTAGCATAGGGAACTCTGGCCCATAGCTATTTGGGGGAAAGGGAAAAACGGGTTGCAGCAAATTTTGTGAGCAATAGCTAAACCACCCCCCCACTGGGGGAAAACAATTAGATGATAAAAAAATGCACATTAACTTAATCCTTTCACACCAGAAAGCAAAACGCCCCCGTTAGTGTGGGGACTCGCAGGACATGGGGGGACTTTGACGGGGTTTTGCGGTTGCTTTCCCGGGGGCCCCCTGTCCCAATAATAGGGTCATATTTAACTTTTTTCCAGTATTTTATTTTTGGTTTTCTGCCCAACAGTGCGGGGGAGCGGGGGGGTGTCTGTACTTTGTGTGGACACCCAGAAATGGCGGGGCGAATCCCTTAATCAAAATAGTAGGGGCTTTCCAAAAATTAGGGTTAAAGCCGGCATGGTTTTAAAACCCGGGAAATGTGTATTTTGGCACCCTTTGTATTCCCTTTTTTATATTGAAAATTTGTAGTACCAGAAAAAATTTCCCTTTCATGTATAAAGGGGGCCATGTGAGTGGTTTTTTTTATTGGTTTTTTTTGAAATTTGTGAAATTTCCCCATGTTTTTCTGTGATTTTTCTGCATATTTGGTGTGAATGGGGTACAAGCAAAATGTGCCTTTTTTTTAAATCTAATTTTCCCGTAGTGGTGGGGTGTTTGAGCGGGGTTTTTCGGGCATTTTGCTGCACCTTTTTATTTTTCCCCCAAAGTAGCATATGGGTCGGGGAGTCGCCTGTACTGGGTTCAGTCTAGTCAGCCATTGAGTGTAAATATGACCTTTGAAAGTTTTTTTTTTGATTTAAGTAGTGTCCCATTTTTGTTTTTTTCCCTTTAAAAATTAGCCTTTTTGCTAGGGGAGGAAAAAAAAGGGGTAAACTTTAGAGCAACAAAATTTACATTCATTATTTATTAATTTTGTGGAGTTTTAAAGCTTGTAAAAAATTTGGATAACTCTCCTGCAGTTTTTTGGACCTTTTTTTTCTTATGAGGGGGTCCCATAAATTTGGCATTGAAAAGAAAACACGTTTGGAAAATTCCAAGATTTTTGGCATTAAAAACTTTTTGTCCTTGGGTTGCTTACAAACGAAGGTGTTCTTGTTGTCCCAAGGGGGGGAGAAAAATGGTATCGGCCATAAAAGGGTTTGAAAAATTCAATGAGCCCCTTTTCTCACTAAGGGGCCTTTTCCAAATGCATTATACACATACAGTTCTGTGCAAAGGTTTTTGGCAGGTAAGGAAAAAATGCTGCAAAGTAAGAATGCTTTCAGAAATAGAATTTTAATAGTTTTTTAAAATTAACAAAGATAAATTAGGGGGAATGAAAAAAAAAAGAAATAAAAAAAAAAATCCATTTTAGCGTGGACCAAAATTTTCCTTCAAAAAATGTGGGGAAAAGAAACCTAGAAGAACTGATACTGTTTTGAAGTAACTGAGCAGAGAGGTTGTTCCAAACATCCCATAGATGTAACCCCAGATCTCCTGTCTTTACATGTAATCCCAGAGAGTCACCATGATGTTCAGAGCAGGACTCCATGAGGTCATATCATCACTTCCAGGACTCTGAAGGCAAAGGGGTGGTCACACCAAATTTGATTTTGATTTCTCTTTCGTTCATTTACTTTGTTAACTGATAAAAATAAACTATTAACACTTCTATTTTTTAAAAACATTCTTATTTTGCAGCATTTCTCATAGCCAAAAGTTTTGCATAGGGCTGTAGCCTATTTGATGGCACACAAGGACATTGGAGGTCAGTAAAGGGGGTTTTAAATCACTGTTATAACTAGGGCCAATGTTGAAAATGTTTAGGTCTAAAACTCTCTTTTTTGCCCATAGTAAGCTCTATATTTCCCTTAAAATTAAATTTCTTTTGGGGGAAAAGGGCTTTTGACATGACTTGTTAAAGTATCAGGCCCCTAAAAAATGTACGAATTTTTGGTGTTTTATTTCACCCCTTTAATTTTTCCTTGATCTAATTTTTACATTTTGTTTAAAAGCCCCGACTTCAGTATAAAAAAGTGTCCCCATTCCCTTACATGTTTTACTGTATAGGATTAAACAAGGATTGGGAGCGTTCCCCGTTTTTTCCCGGGATATGACAAAAGCCCTATTGAGGTTTGTGAATTTAAAACTGTTACTTTTAAACTAGGGGGGCCAGATTGGGGAGGAAAGCTTTCAGAATCCACGGGTTTTAAAAATATTTTAAAGCCGTCCATCAAAAATTTAAAGGGTTTAGCTAGCAAAAAGTTAAAAAGCATAACCCCGGGAGATAAAAAGCAGTGGGTTTTCACCCCGGGTAGCTCCTTGATGTACAGGAAATAATCATTAAATTTGTATAGAATATATTAAAGGATATTTTGTGACATTTGCAAATATGTATGTAAATGTTTGTGTGACATCATTTCGCGGGGAAACTGTTTTCTGTGAAAGGGTTTCTTTATGGTAAGATGGGCTTTAGAGAAGAATCCCCCAGGAAGGGTTTTCAGTGCCTTCAAATTTGGGTTTTTTAAAAAAAAAAAGGGAGCAGTCTTGTTTTGAATAAAATTTTGAATAGAAAAAAAGGCCCAAGTTTTTATTGGGTTTTTTCAAAAATCCTTTACTAAAATGGCTAATGGACATCACAGTGGTGGTGGGGGGTGGGAACTAAAATTTATGTTGATCATCAAAAACTTTCCCCCTCCTGCAAGGAGAACATATTCGCTAATAGGCATTTATTTTATTTTTGGTGACCATTTGTTCTCTTTAATTCCTTTTTTTTACTTTTTACATAGGGCTTATTTTGCAATTATGTGTTTAAATTTTTTTATGGGAATTTTTGCTATTTTACCCTGGGTATATGTGTCACATCATTTATTATTATCCTTTGTAATTTTTTTTTTATTATCTATTAAATTTGCAAATTTGGTTTCACATTGTCATTTAAATTGGGATTATGTATTAAAGGGTGATTTTTTTATTTAAATTTTACTTTAATTTTCTGTGTATGATTTCATATGTGGTTTAAAGGACTTTTCACTCCGTACCTTATGTGACCATGTTTTTTGAGTTGACTTTATAAATCATGTTCGGCTTATTTTCCTATGCTGAACTATTTTTAATATTTTATGCTTTTTATGTATTGTCTGTGATAATAAAAAAATTATATATTTTTAGCTCCCTTTTTTTAGGAATGTTCCCTTTTGAAAAAAAAATTTTATAAAAACATAAATGGGGTGGAAAAAAAGGATTTTTTTTTTTGTTTGTTTTTGTTGAATTTTTCTTTTTGAAAATAGTCCTTCCATTCTTGCTATTGACATGTATGTATGGCCAAGTCCAGCGTTCACCGAACAGCAGTCTAATGTGTATGGACAATTTTATGGGAATTTTTCTCCTTTGCAACTTTTTTTTAATACAAAAATTTATAAAAATTTGTAATTACATTCAAGGTCTCTTGCCATTGACATGTATGTATGTATGTATGTATTTATTTAGAAAAAGTCTTCATTTAACTGTCCCTTCATGTTGAAACCCTAAATTTTTGTAGTGACAATTTTGGGTCTAAAATTTCAAGTAGAGCTAAAACCTGGAATTTTAACAAAATTAATTTGTTAATCATCAAATTTCTATGTAATGTATGACACTGAAAGTACATCAACAGTGTTTCTTCTTTGACTTTTTACATTCCCCCTTTGAATTGTTTAAACTTTTTGAAATTTTCCGTTTCCCGAAAAAAGCCCATTTTTTTACAATTTCTCTTCTTCTTTTCTCACTACAGCGTACCTACAGAGTGTAAACTATAAAAAAATTCCCGATCTGCAAAAGTTTAAACTGATTATTTGCCTTTTATTTTTATTTGACTTGTTTTAAACCCTAGAGGCTCGTGTCCTGTACAGTTTATGGCCTTCCCTGGGAGATCTTTATATCTCTACCGATTTATGGGATTTTGATTCGTTTTTCATGTTCTTCTTTCCTCCTTCCATTTGCTATCACCTGCCGCAGCAACACAAAATAACAGCAGGAAAGCAATAAGTCGGACTTGTGCCACCTGGGGAATGAATCCGAAAATGTTTCGTAAGGTTTTTAAAAAAGGGTTTTTAAAATGGGGCTCAGGCTTTTGGCAGTGTTTGACCTAAAAATTCAGAGGAGGTCGGGTTTTTTTAGGTAAATTTTGCAACCCGGATCCCGAAAAAACTAAGTGATTTTTTCTGCTTCCTTCTTCATTGCCCCCTTCTAGCAAACAGGGCCCAGAGGGCCAACGTACACAGCTTTTTATAATGACCACAAAAAAAAAGAAGTCTAAATGTCATTCATCCTTGTGGGAAAAGCTGGGCTGCCATTTCATAGAATGGTGGAATTTGAATATCACTATTCACTTACCGTTCAATGTGACACATTTACTTGGTCAAATCTATGTTAGCACTTGAACCATACCAGCAAAGAAAACCATTGCAACCGCAATATTTAGGCCAATGTCTTTTTTATATGATTTTTGGAGGACATGTATGAACACTGTCTAGATCTAAGACTTTCCTTTGCTGCCCCTTTGCAACCCGGCTCCTCTTTTTCCCCTTTTAGTGGGTCTGATTGTCATTATGGGCAGCAAAAAAAGTCCCTTTGACCTAGACAGTGTTCATAAAATGGGGCCCTTTTGGGCGACATTTTGAAAATTTGAAAAACGTACTTTTTTTTTTTTTGGGGCAGACACCAGAGTTCTAATTGGGTATAGAAGAGTGTAGAATTTGGCAAAAATTTTGGCGCATTACTTAAAAGGGTTTTTGCGCCCAAAATTTGTATTTGGGGGTAGGGGTGTAATGCGCCAAAACCCGGGCGCCCCTAAGTTTTATGTAATGCGCCAAAAAATCTTCTTACTGTCGGATTCTTTTTCTTTTCTATATCTATTTAGAACTGGAGTGTCGGGCGCCAAATAAAAGAAAAATTCGCATTCGAATTCATACATGTCGCCCTAAATTTTTATTATAAAGAGTTGCAAAATGTAGGCCATAAATAGCAGGTTTACAGTGAAAACTGCTCTCTGCAAAGATAATGTCACTGCTGCTAAAACAGCCAAACTGAAGCAGTAGCTGCTCTCTGGTGTAACTTTCCAAGTATGGAGGTTTGTACATTCATGGTTTTATGACCATATTGTGCTACAGAGTTAACATGAATGACAATGAATGTTTCAAAGTATTCTATGCCTAATCTGACTAGATATTTCAGACATACTTTCCCTGGCTGGCATATGAGCATTTTAGTATGTTATGCCAAAATGTACACGCAGTGTCAAACCGGGTTGCCTGGGATCCACCAGTGGAGTTGATTCTTGTAGGCCACCAGAGAAGTTGATTCTTGGGGCCCACCAGTGCAGTTGATTCTTGGGGCCCATCAGTGCAGTTGATTCTTGGGGCCCACCAGTGCAGTTGATTCTTGGGGTCCACCAGTCTAGTTGATTCTTGGGGGCCACCCGTGTAGTTAATTCTTGGGGCCCACCAGTGTAGTTGGTTCTTGTGGGCCACCAGTGTAGTTGATTCTTGGGGCCCACCAGTGTAGTTGATTCTTGTGGGCCACCAGTGTAGTTGATTCTTGGGGCCCACCAGTGTAGTTGGTTCTTGTGGGCCACCAGTGTAGTTGATTCTTGGGGCCCACCAGTGTACATGATTCTTGGGGCCCACCAGTGTAGTTGATTCTTGGGGCCCACCAGTGTAGTTGGTTCTTGTGGGCCACCAGCGTTGTTGATTCTTGGGGCCCACCAGTGTAGTTGATTCTTGTGGGCCACCAGTGTAGTTGATTCTTGGGACCCACCAGTGTAGAGGAATTAATTTTTAGGGTCCATTTTACAGCTAACTAATATGACTGCATATACTGCACATAGCTCTTGCACTCACCTCTTGCTTTCTGTCTTTTTCTGCCCTTTTCCATGAAAAGTATCCTCAGGTCTGCTATTCTCAGTGACTCACCATGCCCAGGGACCCATCAAAGGTTTCCCTTTAACACATTTGGTCTATTTTCTGACTCCTAAGCCATACCGCTTTCCTGAAACATGATCAAAAATTGTTAAGCTAGGCATAAATTTGGTAAAGACATTACTGGAATCTCAAATACAGCACAGATGTAAAATAAACATAAAAAGATGGTTCATACTAGTGGGGTAGTTTTAATCCCAAGTGTATGGGGCAATAACCTCTACTCGCCTATCGAACTTGCGATGGTCAAGTAAATGGCCTGATGATGACAGCTTTGCTGCAGGAGATGGTGCAGCAAGAAATGTACCCACAGTCTGTTGCATTGCAGAAAAAAACTACCCTTTTACTTGCAAGAGGCACTTTCAGCTATGCAGTTAAAGGAAACGTACACTCCTCAAAACTGAAACTGCAACAGCAAGGACGTGCCGTAAGGTTATACAAATTGAGGAAGTAACAGGTGTCACTAAGAACTGCAGATAATCAGATTTTCAAGCACTTAGCTCCAATTTGTGGTGTGTAGAATTAAAGAGATATACTGTAAAAACCAGATCGAAGACATAGTTTTTTTTGGCTATTTAAAATCTCAAAATCAAGATCTAAATGTGTCTAGTGATTCTACAATGCCTCCTGATCGTTAACCTGATAGTTATTGCCACTTACCACAAAATGAGAGGGACAGAATCCTGGAACAACAATACTTTGGTTTATCACGAAGTGTCTAGGCCAAGATGTTAGCAGTGTTCAACATTACATGTCCTGATGGTTGGGAGAACAATAATGAGCTTTACACAATAGAAGTACAGAGGCGAACGTCTGCACAGATTGATCGTCTGGTTGGATGGTTCCATTTTGTACTGCAAGTGAAATCACATGTTACATCCCAAGCTTATGGTGGCAAACATTGTCAACACAAACCATCAGAAGAAGTTTGCACATGTGGCTTGTAGCCCAATGTGGTACAGCTACAGGTTTTTCATTGACCTCACACCCCGCTTTCAAAGGCTATCATAGTGCGCAGCAAGACAGCATTGAAGGCTGGAGTAGAGGTCTATCCTCTTCAGCAGTGAAGTGCTTTGTACCAATGATAGCCAGAGAACGGTCTGTAGACCACATGGGCAATGCCATGAAGAGGCCTTCACAATTGAACATTACACCAGTTCTATTACTGGGATTATAGTGTGGGGTGGCATAATGTACAGTAGTCTTTTTTCAGATACATTATTAGTTTGGCATTACATTAATTTGGTTGTGAAATTAATGGTATAGCCATTTCTCCTAAGGGCGCATCCCCACGGCATAGGACAAATAACTGGCTGGTATTTGTCCTGTTTTGCGGCCGTCCCCACCGCCGCGGGGGGGACTGCTTTTCTCCGCGATGAGCGGAGAAAAGCCATCCCCCTTCGCATTCAGAAGCACAGATTCCGTCCGAAAACCGGACGGAAGATTGTGCTTCTATGATGTTTTGCCGCCAACCGCCCGACGGAAATCCTGTGCAGTGGGAACTACTGGACGGGTTTTCCATAGAGCACAATTGTGCTCATTTTCGGCCGGTTTTTCAGGCGGTCTGAAAAAACAAAAACCGGCTGAAAAACCGGCCGAAAACCCGTGCAGTGGGGACATGCACTAAGTGTCCATTTTTCTACAGGACAACGCCAAGCGGCATGTTGCTCGTGCTACTGCGAGCAGCCTGTGTGGCCTACATGTGCTACCATGATCTGCAGCATCTCAGGACTTGTCTCCCATCAAGCATATATGGGATGTTATTAGTCAAGTTGAGCTCATACTTGACACTAAATACATCAAGATGTTTTGAATATTTTTGTTTACATTTTCTTATCATGTACATATCATTAACGTGTATTGATCCTGTGATTTTCATGATTTCAAGACCTTTTGGTGTTGCAGTTTTATTGTTGAGCAGTTTGTATCCAGGTTTCATATGCATAGCAGTTCTCACTTAAACGCTTATCAACAAACTGTCTTAGTTTCAGGTCCCCTGCACTAAGGTCCTAGGTTAACAGAGTTCCCGCAACGCACTTATGATGTTCACACCACTAAAATAGATGCCCTTGTGGCCACTGTCTCTCTCGTAGTGCTATTCTTCTCTCACACTTTTGATCTCACATTTCCTGCTGGCAGACAAACTCCTCTAATCCTTAACAAATCTGGCCCATAGCACATAACATATGTCCTCTATATTTAATGTAATGAGGCTATGGATATCTTCAGCTCAAGCCAATAGGGTGTGTGCTTTTGGCACATGCCAGCCAGTAACAAAAACCTTAATTGGGATACTTACCACAGGAGGAGGCAGAGCTGTTAGGAAAAAAAGTCAATCTCTTTGTCTCAATGGATGTTAACAGCTTTTGCAGAACTATCTGACCAGGTCTAAAGCTATAGAGGTTATGGTGGTTGCCGTCACAGCCAGGCAACATAATAAGACCGAAATGTCCTATAAATGATGCACCCTTTTTGAAAGGGATTCAGGTTACCACTGTGCTCCCCATATAGAGATGTGCCAAGCAGAAAAGCAATGGAGTGCGGATGGAATTAAAAAACGTTTCACTTTATTTCCGATAATCCATAAAATCCAACATCTTGTTAGAAAAAAAAAAATCACAGTTTACGCGTTTCGCGCACCTATATGCTCTTACTCATAACACAGTGCTCACCACCTTCACAGTTCTCACTTAGGGTTCTACTTTTCTCTCCAAAAAGATGTTGAAAGGAAATCTGGCCCAGCAGTAATGGGGTGCTGGTGGTAGGATTAGGCAGAAACTTAAGGGTTAATATGATGGGATTCCTTCTTCTCTATTGATTTAACTATTTTCTTAATCATCAGGTTATTAAAAATAATTTTTTTTTCTTTTAAGTCATTACCTAAACCACAAAGGGAGCCAATACTGGATGCTATTCTTTACTCATCTGTCAGAAGAGTTGGAAGTCCCCCACACACATCTATTCTTGTCAAAATTGGTGGGTTACAGCAGATCTGATTAGTAACCTATTCTGGTATTTTTTTAACCATCATATCGCTAAAGACCAAGGAATGGTTTCACATAATCAAATATTTATGCGTTATTTTCTGTTCTTTTAAACCTGCTTCTATTTTTCTCTGCAGAGTTTGTATTTGAAACATCTAATGACAAGGACAGCTAATTACAAGGGCACGTGCTTGCTCCAGTTATCCAAGCTGCGGAAATCTTCCTCTGCCCCAGTTAGGACTACACACAGACGTTTTGTAGCGATATTTTTCCACTTTAACTAATAAGGGTCTGTTTCAGTCCTCAGAGGTTAAATTCAACTATATGGGGCAGATTTATTGACATTTCATACCCCACTTTTAAACTGAAGATCACTGGTGTGAAATTCACCAAATTTAAGAGACACATAACTTTTTAAAAAATGTGGTATATGTGGGCTGTCCTAAAGCTAGAAAATTAAATTTATACCTGCTCAAACTGCATTTTCTGGCTTTGAATATTACTTTACACATGTATTACCATGTACAGTGTTCCTGCAGGTTACAGCGGCCTCAGGATACAATATTTTTGCATACAATTGTCTTACCTGGAACTATGTATCTTTAAACCAGACTCACCATACAGTGTCACAGACACTGGCGATGTGAAGCTCATGTGATTGATGGAAGATCCAACCAATTATCATGAACATTTTACTTGTAAAACATCTGTATTTGTGCAGTGCATGTAGTGATTGCTGGTCTAGTAGCGCCTCTCTATAGTACAGTACTACATGTCCTGTACTACTCTTTACATGTGTCAGGATGAGCGGCTCCTTTGGACACCAACGGTGCCATGTATGTATGGGCTGCGTCAGTATTCTGGCATCCTTTCAGCCCCAAAACTGGTGCAGCCATGTTTTCTAGGTTTATACTCAGATGCACTCCAAAATTAGGAGCATTATCGGGTGCCCGCGGAACTTTGTAATGCGCTTGAGATCGGGGAGCGTTCTGCAGGTGTGTCGCTCCAGTACCGTATGATTTTACACATTTATGACAGGAGGACGGCAAATCTGGGCGCATTACTGCTGGAACAGGCGACCAAGTTAAAAGTGGTTAACCTGAGCCTGATTTGATGTTTTGGAGTTAGAAAGCACCAAATCTATGACCCGCAGTAGAACAGGTTCATAAATTCAGGCGCATTATATGCAAAAAAAAATGTCGTCTGGGTGCCAAAATACATACATGTCGCTCTAGGGGATGACCATATTTTCTTCTTTCTGGTACATTGTGTATAAAGTGCATGACCTAAAGAAGCTCTTGTCCTCAGAATAGAAAGTGATTTCCAGCTGATCTTTCTGATGTTATATGTAAGAACTTGCTTTATATATATTAGTTACCTTATTCATTTTCTTTAATCTTCATTTTGCATTATGTTGGGACATTTTGGGGCTTCAGAACCAATCATCAGTTTTCAGTAGAGATATTTTTATTACTATTTATTGTAGAGCGCCATTGATTCTAGGCGCTGTACATTCGAGGTGGGTTACATACATAACACCAATCTAGTACAATGATGACGATAAATGACTTAACAACTGGTACAGAGGCAGAGAGGACCCTGCCCGCGAAGACTTACAATCTACAAGATATTGCCTCAACATACAATAGTCGCAATATAGCCAATTAATATTGTATGTTCAGGGACTCTAGCTCTGAAACACTACATTAATAACTATTCTAGGACAGAGTCCTGGCACCATCTTTTTGCCCCTTAATTCTAAAAAATGTGATAAAGAAGCTTCGAGATAACAGCAAAAAGGGAGCCGGTCTATGTAATATTAGGAAATCTGTTATACACAAGTAATCAGGACATTCAGTGATCCAGTCACGACAGTCTTCCTGCATAGTCAGAAGCTCTTAGTGTCAGACAGTAAGCCGTGTGTTACTACTTATAGTAGTAAATGATATGGCCTGCACTTGGAAGGCTTAGGAGAGTGTTGGAATCCAGTCAGTCTGGGATCATGCTATAACAAAGTGTAAGAAATAAGTACTACTGAAGGACAAGGACTGAATTCACTTGCCACAGCAGCAGCATATTAAAGTATCTTTGGTGCAACTGAAAATATATTTTTGCTTTGAGCTCTTCTTGTTCTATCAATGTTTGCAGGATTTTTCTTGTTGTGCGCTAGGTCTTTTGCATAGAAGAATTACACAGCTTTTTGTAACCTCTATGCTAAATGTACATATGATACACACAGAGTTTTATGGGCCCTAATCTACCTCTTTGTCTTTGGACGCTATATTACAGCTTCGTATGGACCATCACGTGGCAGCCCACAGACTGCCTAAAACAGCCTCTGCCATACACTGTTAGGCTGCGTCCCCACTGCACAGGACAAATACCGGCCGGTTTGCCGGACGGTATTTGTCCTGTTTTAATGCCGTCCCCACGGCCGCGGGGGGTGGGCGGCTTTTCTCCGCGATGAGCGGAGAAAGCCCTCCCCCTTCACATTCATTTGCACATATTCCGTCCGAAAACTGGACAGAAGAAAGTGCATGTTGAATGTTTTGCGCCCGGACCGCGGGCGGGAAAACCGCTGAACGGAAAACCCGTGCAGTGGGGACTGCTGCACGGGTTTTTCATAGAGCACCATTGTGTTAATTTTCGGCCGGTTTTTCAGGCGGTCTGAAAAACTGCAAACTGGCTGAAAAACAGGCCAAAAACCCGTGCCATGGAGACATGCCCTTAGGGTATGTTCACATGGCTTATTTTGGGGCGCATTTCACCATGTATTGCGTGGCGTACTGCGCTCTAATATGAGCGAAATGCACCCCAATGATTACAGTAATTCACAGTTCTCATAGAGTAATGCATGTCTATGGGGTGGCGGGGTACGCGCTGATCAGCGCGACTCCGTGAACACCCAGCGTTATTGCAGGGCGTACAGTATGACCCACAATTAAGCCATGTGAACTTACCCTTAGGAAGAAGCCAATTGGTTGTTTTTAGATGTGACGTTACGACTTAGTCAATGCTTTACAGAAATACGTTGTCCCAGTTCTCTTTACCATCGTCGCCCTTCTCTCTCTGTGACTCCTCTGAATTCAAGGCAGCATTTGTTCTCTGAGTCTGAGCAGGTTAAAGACATGTTCACACAGTGCATTTTATATTGTACAGTTACACTTCAAAATGCACTTTGAAATCTGCTTCAAAAAATGACTGATTAGAGCCTTTTTTGTGTACTTTGAAACATAATTATTAAAGTGTGAAGCGTATTTTGTTGCCTTTACGTGCTGAAAATGCGCTCCACCATTGCTTCTATTGGGATCTTACTTCCATAAACACCTCAAGAATTGACACTTAAATTTATGCAAATAAAAGCGTAGTGAAATACTCTGTAATTCCACTTGTAAAATACGCATCACATGAATGATGGCACAAATTTTACATTGGAAGCAATGAGATGCGCTTTGAACATTGTCTGAAGCAGATTTTGGTGCGTATTTCGACTCAAAAATACATGTCAAAATACGCCGTGTGAACATACCCGGATATTTAATTGTGTACATGAATTGTAAAGGCTCCCACCACCTCTGAACCTCATGTATATAGGTATATAATCTAAATAAACAGCTGAGTAACTTATTCAGTACATTACAGTACTTCTCTACTGATTCTGAGTCACATCCTATATTGTGACTGGAGCTTCATTCATAATGCCACAGTTCTGATTGGAGACATCTGACAAGTCAGTTGTCAGACACACTTCTAGCAATTTCATTGAACTCCTATATTCCTGGTTAGCAATTATTCTTATATCAGAGAACTGTAATGTGACTGGTGTAAAAATAAAACATATATGATTTCATTTGGCACGGACTGAATCATTTTTTGGCAAAAACTGCAACAAAATTACCCTAGTCTAATAATCTGTTTAACAAAACCCTTAACCCCAATTTACAATTCAAGGTTAGGATTTTGGTTAGAGATAGAGTTTGGAGAAAAAAAAATGGGTTTGGGACAAACCTGAAGTTCGGTTGGACCAATGTCAGACAGAATACGAACCTATCTGAGCAACAGCATTAAACATCACTGCATGACATTCTGAAAGGTTGCCAAAAATGATACATGAGTCTAAGGCTTTGTCTACACGACAGGGATTTACTGTCGGACTTTTAAGTGGATTCGGTAATTAGAATCTGCAAAAATTCCAACTGTAAATCATCCCCGTAGACCTCAATAGAATGTCCAATCTGTCTATACAGCTTGGGTTTTCTGAGGTCGGATTTCAAATCTGAAAACCGGGTAAAAACCTTTAGTCTAGAACTACATGTAGATTTTATTTTCTTTTTTAGTGTTTTTTTTTCCGTTTACCTGTTATAGGAGGATCTCCACTTTGGACAGCTATTACTCCTTAGAAGGGTCCATTGACAATAGGCTGGATACCCCAGTGATCAGCTGGTGTCTGTGAGGAAACCTTCCACTAATTGTTCATTTTCCCTGCAGCGCCACCACAGGAGAAATAAGTCATTCCAAGGTGTCCATTCAGATCCATGGGTTGTTTATGTGTAAAGGACAGGACAGATCTTTCCAGGGCAAGAGTTGCTGTTTGTAACCATTGTTCACTCCGTTTAGGTTGGTTGTTTCTTGACCGGAGGATTTAACAATGCGTAATAGAGGGTATGAAAGGGAGTTTTCTAAACCCCTTTAAGTGCAAGCTGAGTCCATTGGAGTGCACTAAATTACATGCAACTCAATAGGGTACATTCTAGGGCAATTGTGCCGTTTACTGGCATACATGGTTTACATAAAGACATATGGTCATCCTCAAAGCTCCATGGCTGGAAACAAAAAAAAAAAAACATTCCTAATAAGAGCCCCAGTGCTACATAGGAGAAGCTACACAGGTACAATTTACTGATGGAAAATTCTCTATACAAACAGTCTGCTGATATTTCTACATTTCTACAGGACTGAATTCATTTGCCACAGCAGCAGCATATAAAAGTATCTTTGGTGCAACTGAAAATATATTTTTGCTTTGAGCTCTTCTTGTTCTATCAATGTTTGCAGGATTTTTCTTGTTGTGCGCTAGGTCTTTTGCATACAAGAATTACACAGCTTTTTGTAACCTCTATGCTAAATGTACATATGATACACACAGAGTTTTTTGGGCCCTAATCTACCTCTTTGTCTTTGGACGCTATATCACAGTATCTAAACCCCTTTAAGTGCAAGCTGAGTTCATTGTAGTGCACTAAATTACATGCAACTCAATAGGGTACATTTTCTAGGGCAATTGTGCCATTTACTGGCATACATGGTTTACATACAGACACATGAGGAGGGGAACATCTCTCCTTATGGAGAGCACCAGTTAAGGTGTGTAGTGTTTTGTTTTGCCTTTTAGCCCACTACTCAGCATCTGCATATCACAAGGCATTAGGGGAAAGGAGCTGGAAAGTTTCACTGCGCCCTCTATGGGTTGTAACAAATCCTCAATTTACTTCTGATTCACTGAATCTTTGAGAAGCAAACAGGAATAATTATCAAGCCAATATTGCTCATCTACATACGCCGTTTCAGGGTTTTGCCCCTCATCAGTGTAGAGCAGAGCGATATTGGCTTGACTGGTGGGAGGCAATGAGTGGGTATGAGGAGGGGAACATCCTCCTTATGGAGAGCACCAGTTTAAGGTGTGTAGTGTTTTTGTTTTGCCTTTTAGCCCACTACTCAGCATCTGAAATATCACAAGGCATATGGGAAAGGAGCTGGAAAGCTCACTGCGCCCTCTATAGGTTGTAACAAATCCTCAATTTACTTCTGATTCACTGAATCTTTGAGAAGCAAACAGGAATAATTGTCAAGACAATATTGCTCATCTACATACGCCGTTTCAGGGTTTTCCCCCCTCATCAGTGTAGAGCAGAGCGATTTTGCTTGACTGGTGGGAGGCCCAATGAGTGGGTATGAGGAGGGGAACATCTCTCCTTATGGAGAGCACCAGTTAAGGTGTGTAGTGTTTTGTTTTGCCTTTTAGCCCACTACTCAGCATCTGCATATCACAAGGCATTATGGAAAGGAGCTGGAAAGCTCACTGCGCCCTCTATAGGTTGTAACAAATCCTCAATTTACTTCTGAATCACTGAATCTTTGAGAAGCAAACAGGAATAATTGTCAAGCCAAATATTGCTCATCTACATACGCCGTTTCAGGGTTTTGCCCCTCATCAGTGTAGGGGCAGAGGCGATATTGGCTTGACTGGTTGGGAGGCAATGAGTGGGTATGAGGAGGGAACATCTCTCCTTATGGAGAGCACCAGTTAAGTGTGTAGTGTTTTGTTTGCCTTTTGGGCCCACTACTCAGCATCTGCATATCACAAGGCATTATGGGAAAGGAGCTGGAAAGCTCACTGCGCCCTCTATATTTTTGTAACAAATCCTCAATTACTTATGATTCACTGAATCTTTGAGAAGCAAACAGGAATAATTGTCAAGCCAATATTGCTCATCTACATACGCCTTTTTCAGGTTTTGCCCCTCATCAGTGTAGAGCAGAGCGATATTGGCTTGACTGGTGGGAGGCAATGATTGTGTATGAGGAGGTGAACATCTCTCCTTATGGAGAGAACCAGTTAATGTGTGTAGTGTTTTGTTTTTCATTTTAGCCACTACTCAGCATCTGCATATCACAAGGCATTAGGGGAAAGGAGCTGGAAAGCTCACTGCGCCCTCTATGGGTTGTAACAAATCCTAAATTTACTTCTGATTCACTGAATCTTTGAGAAGCAAACAGGAATAATTGTCAAGCCAATATTGCTCATCTATGTAATTGAGCAATATTGGCTTACAATTATTCCTGTTTGCTTCTCAAAGATTCAGTGAATCAGAAGTAAATTGAGGATTTGTTACAACCTAAAAGAGGCCAGTGAGCTTTCCAGCTCCTTTCCCATAATGCCTTGTGTTTATGCAGATGCTGAGTAGGGGGCTAAAAGGCAAAACAAAACACTACACACCTTAACTGGTGCTCTCCAAAAGGGAGAGATTTTCCCCTCCTCAAAACCCACTCATTGCCTCCCACCAGTCAAGCCAATATTGCTCTGCTCTACACTGATGAGGGGCAAAACCCTGAAACGGCGTATGTAGATGAGCAATATTGGCTTGACAATTATTCCTGTTTGCTTCTCAAAGATTCAGTGAATCAGAAGTAAATTGAGGTTTTTGTTACAACCATAGAGGCGCAGTGAGCTTTCCAGCTCCTTTCCCATAATGCCTTGTGATATGCAATGCTGAGTAGGGGGCTAAAAGGCAAAACAAAACACTACACATCTTAACTGGTGCTTCCATAAGGAGAGAGTTCCCCTCCTCATACCCACCATTACCTCCCACCAGTCAACCCAAATATCGCTCTGCTCTACACGATGAGGGGCAAAACCCTGAAACGGCATATGTAGATGAGCAATATTGGCTTGACAAATTATTCCTTTTGCTTCTCAAAGATTCAGTAAAATCAAAGAAAAATTGAGGATTTGTTACAACCTTATAAGGGCGCAGTGAGCTTTCCAGCTCCTTTCCCATAATGCCTTGTGATATACAGACACATGGTCATCCTCACAGCTCAATGGCTGGAAACAATGGCTGATGAACAATTCTCTCTATAAACAGTCTGCTGATATTTCTACGTTACTGGATAATCTCAAAATCTGTAGCCCAAACTGATAACAGCACATGCAATCAAATGATGCCTTCCATAATTTCATAAAACACATTAAAATGAAATAATCTGAGACCAGATGAAAGATCAGCACTTACTAAACGCCTCTTGGGTGGACTATTGAATTAATATTACAAGATGCTTAGTATTCAGAGACAGAAAAGGAAGAATGAAGTCAGGGGCCACTTTAAAACATCTAATGTTTAATTTGGCTCATGTATGGGGATAGCAGTCAGTCATGCTGTCTCTCAGGAAATAATTCCGAGGACTAACACTTTATATATAGAGAACACATCACATTTTTTTTGTTATCATTGCACATGGAGATAGTTGGTCTAAGACATGATTCTGTAAATCAACCCTATTTGGAGTTCACATTAAGTCCAATCAAGTTCTCTAATGTGATGTCTTATGTTTGACCATTTAAGGCCCTTTTGAATGATTCCCCATAATTTGTGAAGCCTGGACCTACTGGACTATTCTCCTATTACTCCACTGGGCCAATGTGACCTGATTGTGGAACCTCCGTAGGACATTTTGTACTTGAAAGGAAAATAAATTCTAATATGGCAGCATCAAGAGTAGATCAATGTAGTATATGCTGGTGTAAACCTGAGGTGGGAGATGACCACAGCTCATTAGCTATATTACTTTGAAATTATTTTAGATCCATCTTGTTTTAACCTCCTTAGGTCACATGTGACTTTCTGCTTCCTAATTTAATGATCATGAAAGATAATTGTCGTAAAAAGAAGGACAGAAGAATGTCATTTCCTTCTGCTATGTTTGGGTTGGCTCTGTTAATAAATCCTAGCTACATTGTTAGTAGTGAGAGTTGTATTGACTGTGCGTATTTCTTTGACTAATGTTGCATTAGGCTACAAACAAATCATGAGCCACAGAGTTTCTAACATCAAATAGTGACCCTCTAAACAGCACTCTAATAAAATAAAGCCAAAGACAGAGAATGAAAAGTGGCATAGTGCAAGAGGAAAACGTACACCGGTAAATAAGAAAATATCTCTTTATTAATGTAATAATACAAATGTGGTCAATGTTAGTGACAGCGTCAGACAAACAAAATAAAAACTACAAATAACACGTGAGATAAAGATAAAAAACATGTATGACAGAAGAACGAACTGGTGGGAGTATCAGTAAATATGAACAAGTACTATAAGTGATAAAAGTAATGTGTACATAGGACTGGGGATGCTGCTGATATATACTCCTAAAGAAATAAAAAAGTGAATGACTATACAGAAGGGACTAATTCAGTGGGTGGTTGTATCAGTCAATAGAAACAGCAACAACCGTGTCTACACGGTACGCATGGTTGGTTTTGTTTTTTGTCTCTGCTTTTTTCTGCGGTTTTCGGATTTCGGGTGCCCCATTCCATAGAACAGTACTGTAATTTGCCATTTTTACGACAGATTATAGAACATGTTCTAAGTTTTTTTCAAAACCTTTGGTTTTGCAATCCTACCTCAGACACTCCAGGCTATGTAGACTACAGCTCTTATTTTCTATTGAGGTCTTTGGGGATAATTTACAGTCCTATATACACATTACTTTTACCACTTAGGGCTTGTCCCCATGGCACGGGTATGTGGCCGGTTTTTAAGACGGTTTTCGGTTTTGAAAACCGTCTGAAAAAACAGTCACAAACGTTTCAATGGACCGCTAAGGAAAACCAATGCAGCGGTCCCCACTGCACGGGTCTTCTGCTTGGCGGTCTGAAAAACATAGAACATGTTCATTCTTCCGTCCGGTTTTCGGGCGGAATATGAAAATGTCAATGGGAAGGGGGAGGGCTTTTCTAATCACGGAGAAAAGCCACCCCCCTGCGGCCGTGTGCACGGCACGAAAACAGGACAAACACCGGTCGGATAAACCAACTGGTATTTGTCCTGTGCCGTGTGAACGGCCCCTTAGTCTATCTCTCCATGGGACTGATTTACAGTAGGATTTTTAAACGCATCCAGTATTTAGAATCTGCTAAAATCCAACTGTAAACCAGTCCTGTGGAGACATAGAATAAGTGGTAAAAGTAATGTGTATAAAGGACTGGTGATGCTGCTGATATAGACTCCAAAATAAATAAATGACAGTATAAAAAAGGGACTAATGCAGCAGAAAACCCAACCCATAAAGTAGTACCAAGTTAAAACTAAACCCCTAAAACAATGTATAAAACCCTCCAGCTCATGTACTTTTTCATTTTTGCTTTGGGTTTAACGCTGAATTAGGGATCAGGGTAGTTCAAAGATTGAAGTGGTTTCATTTTTTTTTTATTTTTTTAGTCTTTTCCCGTTTTAAATTTTTTGTGTATACATCTCATTTTACAGTGTGATCAGGGTACGAGCTAAATACTCCCCAATTGTCCAATAAATTCAGGTACACACGTAACTAGATCATAAATTAACATACAATTAAGATTGATGGTATTAGATGCCCCGGGTAAATAAACAAAAACATATGTACCGATAAATATGATGATGGGACAGAAAAACGGGTTTTTATAGTGTCCAGACAAAGAGCACATAGAATGCCTGGGCAATGGCATAAAATTCCCATATAAATATTGGATGTAGGTCCCTGATAGGAATAGTCCCCATTTAAAAAGGTTACCAGCATTTGCGAGACTAGTTTTTAAAACCCCCCCTATGTCCAAATAGAAGAAGAAAAAGGAACTTAAAAGACACTAACCAACCTCACCCTTGGGACAGTATAAATCACTTGAATAAGACCCGGTGGAAATTTTCCCTAAACTGGAGAGGCCCTGGTAAGATTTTGGCCAAAGGGGGGAAAACAGTCCGGGGCTAATAAAATAGATTATTTAATGGGGCAGAAATAAAAAATATATGCCCCAAAAAAAATGGATCCTTTGCTGTTATTACAGTTCTCTATTAACATTGAAGGGATACCTCGACACCCCCGGAAACCTCTCGGGAGGCGGGGGAGTTTCAGGCGGGGTAAACCCCCCCTTTTTTCAGGGGAACAAAAAATTTATCTGCACCCCATTAATGGGAGAGCTCGAAGGGTCATTAAACAGGCAAAATTAATAAATCGGGGTCCTGATGGCCTGTCAAAAACGAATATTTAAAAAACTATTCCCAAAAATACAAAACCCCATTTCCTAATTGTTAAACTATAATTGGGGGCATCCCCCAGCAGAGATTTTAATGGCCCAATTTCCCACAATCCCCAAACCGGGGAAAACCCAGAATGGGAACAATCAACCTTCCTTTATTTAAAATTGGAATTAAAATTTCTACTCAAAGAAGTTGCAAAAAACTACAATCCATTCTTCTCTCTGTTTAAAATTATCGTCAGGTAGGATTAAAAGGGGGGACAAACAAGGATGGGGTTAGGAGAGTATAGCATATTGCACTTTTTAAACGGGAAAAAACACCCCTTGGCCCTTTCCCCCCTTGATGGAGGAAGGCCCTTGACAGGATCAATTGGTTTACCCCAGGAGGGCTAAAAAATTTTGGGATTTAAGGGAGAATTTCGAAAGTATTTTCCCCCTGTACAGCTCCTTCAGGAGGGTGCTTAAACTCAGGTTACTTCTCCCTTTCTTTTGATAAACAAAGGTCTGAAAGGGAAAAGCCCCTTGTCTTCTTCTTTTTATGATCTATGTGTGGAACCCCTTCCCCAGATATTAGATCATCCACCTATACCGATACCCTTTTAAATTCAGAACACAAGGTTATCTCTAGCAAGTATTTAAATTCTTGAAAAAATCCTTATCCTTTTCCAGTCTAGTCCATATTAGAGAATTCTCACAGTCTCAACTATAAATTAAAAGCAAAAAATCTACTTTAAAATTTAAATAAACTGCTCGCCCGGGGGGTGACCCTCTAAAAGAACTCCCCTTCTTTTGGTCAACAAATGTAACATATCTGGGGATTAAATTACCCCACCTCTCACCCTATTACTCTAATTTAAAAGACCTAGCATCTTCGTAACTCAAAAAGGAAGACTGCAATCATTGCCCCCCATCCTGGTTGGCAAAAAACAACCTCACCAAGATGTACTGTTTAAAATTTTTTTTCATAGCCCCTTCTCTCCCCTTTGTGTTCCCCCCCCTCGTTTTAAATGACCCGCAACTAAACTTCTGAGATTCAAATTTTTAGCGCGGGAAACCCCCGTTTTTAAAAACAATATTTTATGGGAGAGTAAATTGGGGGGTGTCAGTTCCCAATTGTCCACTATAATATTGCTCAATTTTTTGAGCCTATTTTTTTTTTCTGGGACAAATTTAAAAGCTCACCCTTGGGGAAATATGGAAGCTTTTTGTAACCCTTACACAGTTAGGGATAAATTTAGGCTGCCTTCCCAGGCGGATTTACCAAATTGGGAACTCCCAACTTACAACACGCTGCTTGGTTGGATAAAAATTTTTTCCCAACGAATGTCTGTGAACCCAAAGACTCGTGTTCCCTAACCCTGTTAAAAACCTCGGCGGCTCCTTCCTCCCTTCTCAGGGTGATCACAGGGGAACTCAACAAAAAGGAAGTTGTTTTGGGGCAAATATTTAAATCATTCCCAACTATTATTCGGAGTTGATATTCCCAACCACTTTTAAGCTATTTTACAAATTAGAAGTGTATACAGTCCTGGAAGTGGCCCCCCCCCCCGAAGTCATACCCCCTTCCATAATTTTCTATTCGGAAAAAAGGCTTTAGAAGGGGGTTTCACGGCCCCACATACACAACAAATGAAAAACATTGCGTCAAAAACCCGAGTTGCCCTAAAAGGGGGAAAGGGGGCGAAACAACCTTTTGTTGATCCCGGGTTAAGCAGCCGGTTTTTCCCAATCACCCTCTAGATGTGCAAACCTTCCCAATTTTCTAAAAGTTACATCTTAAAAGGTATCTTACACCTAATAGAATTGACACACTCTACAGGTTTCTCTAAACTATCGGGAGAAACGGGTGGAAGGACGGGCTCTCTAATACATATTGGGGGTCCCCCAAAACCCCGGGCCTTTTGGGGGGCGGGGAAAAAATTCTTCAAGGGTACTGGATCCCATTTCTTGACCCCTGAGTTAGCGTTTTTTAGATTTTACCCTAAGGGGTTTTTCCACCAGATTTTCAATATCATTTTCCCACATTTTTAGTAGGGGCTAGGATGGGATCGCACTCAGAACTGCCAACCCCTTGGCATTAAAAATTTAACAACTTAAACTCAAAAATTTGCGGGGAGACTTTTCAGTGATTCCCCCCCCCGTAATAAAGCACGAGATAAAGGGTTTATGGGGGCAACCCCGGGTACTAGTAAAAACTTTGTTTATGTGAACATTTTTTAAACCCGTTATCAACCTATTTTTATGTATAAGCGGTGTGTTAGTTTGGTAATAACCATATCTAGCATGCTCGACAAATTTTGCTAAGATTTCATAAAATGGCATTGTTTATTGTTGATATTTCCCTTTTTTTGGGCTGGTCTTAATGAAAATTTTTTTTCATTCAAATTTTGAAAACTCAATAAAACTTATGTGTCAAAAAAAAAAAAGTGCTTACAGTGCCCAAAAAATACCACATGGTGCCCATATATGCAGTGCCTTGAAAAAGCTATGTATTTTTAATAAAAGTGCATGCATCCCTAAAAAAAACAAAACAGAACGAAAAAATGACCAGATAAATCTGCATGAAATGGACAAAGGCAGACTTACAGTGTCTATACAAAAATAATGGGTCCCGGGGTAAGGGGCATAGGGGTCCCCCAGAAACAGTGAATTTATCCCCTGAAAGTCCTATATGATGCGAAAGGGAAAGTGTTTAAAGCCCTAAAAACATCAATACGTGTGCCGAATATTAGTGCCCAAAAGTGCTACATAGTGCCCAGATAAATATAGCATGTAGAGTCCTAAATTGCTATATAGTCCATGAAAGGCACAGGTAAATAGTGGTATACTCTTCCTGGTGTGATACAACCATATAAATTACCACGTGTAATCTATACTTTTTTATGGTCCCTTGAAATACACTACTCATAAAGTTAGGGATATTTAGCTTTTGGGTGAAATTTCAGGAAGAACATAACATTTCTTGAATTTTTTTTTTTAAATGAACAAAATGATACCCTCTCTTTACTGTAGAATGCACATGTCCAACTGTTCAATTTGTCAGTACTTTTTGCACAACTTTCTGATCTTTTACATGGAGCTTAGTGGCAAAATTCCCCAAAAGGGGTTTGATCTCTAAACACCCAATTTTTTAAATTGGGGTTTAAAAAGTCCCCTCATTTCTGTTTACATTTTTTACTCAAGACCAAAACAACACCTTACAAAATTTATCAAAAAGTACCTCACCATTGCAGGCTTCAAGCAGGATGCTCTTTGACGAAGTTTGGGCCCCCTGATCTTTGATGTCACAGGGTCACCCGCAGGTTACAACAGAGTTAAAGACAGACTGGAAGGTCACAGAAAGGGCAAAAAAGTGGGGTGCTTTTGGGTTTCTACACATGATGATGTTCATTATAAACAAAGCCGGGAGCCAGATATGAAGGTCACACAACTCCAGGAACATTTAGTGAGTGAGGGCAACCAAGTATTTACGTCTTCAAATATAATGCTTGAAGCCCCACAATGGCGAGGGGACTGTTATTGTAAGGTGTTTTCTTGTCTTGATGTCAAAATTTAACAGCGATGAGGAAGACATAAAAACCCCCAAATTTAAATTTTTTCCCCTTAAAATTTTTAGGGGTCAAAAACCTGTTTTTACTTTTGTCATTAAGTTTCCCTTTTAGAGATCATCAAATTTGCAAAAATACTAAACTTGAACAGTTGGACATGTCATTTTAAGGCAGTTTTACACGGTTAGGTATTTCACACGGCTTAAAATGGGCCGTATTTCGGGCCTAATTACGCCCGAAGTGCGCCCAAATTTCGGGGCCAAAAAAAGCCCCTTCATTACGTAAATTTACAGTTTCATAGAGAACTATGGATTACTCTCCTTCCCCCGCCCGGCGAACCGCCGGCGGGGGAAAAATTACATGTCACTTTCTACGCGTATATGCGCCGTTAGCAGTGATTGTTTTATGGGTCGGCGAAGTGCCGGCCCGCCCTGCAAATACACCGTGTGAACATAGCCTTAAAATTGGACGTATTTCAGTCCGTAACTACACGCCGAAGTGCGCAAATTACGGCTGGAATAGCCAGTCATTACGGTAATCCACAGTTCTCATAGAAACTATGGATTACGTCTCCTCTCCCTGCTCGGCGAATCGCCGTGGGGGAGATAAGTGACATGTGAATTACCAGCGCGTATACGCCCGCTGTTAAAGGGCAAGTCGGGGTGGCCGGCGAAGCGCCGGCCCCCCGCTCACTCCCCCGCTCCCGCCCCGTCCACACGGCGTAATTGCGGGGCGTAATTACGCCCTGCAAATACACCATGTGAACATAGCCTTAAAATTGGACGTATTTCGGTCCGTATTACACGCCGGAGTGTGCAAATTACGGCTGGAATCTGTCCCAGTCATTACGGTAATCCACAGTTCTCATAGAGAACTATGGATTACGTCTCCTCTCCCTGCTCGGCGAATCCGCCGTGGGGGGGAGATAAGTGACATGGGAATTACCAGCGGCGTATACGCGCCGCTGTTGATGCAAGTCTATGTGCCGGCGAGGTGCCGGCCCCCCACTCCCGCCCCGCCCCCGGCCACACGGTGTAATTGCAGGGCATAATTACGCCCTGCAAATACACCGTGTGAACCTAGCCTAAAGCTAAGTCTACAGCTAAGTCTCATTTTGTTCATTTTAAAAAATGTTCAAGAAATTTTGTTGTTTATCCTGAAATTTCAACCAAAAGTCAAATGTCCTTAATTTTTTGTGAATAGTGTATATCTGGAAAATATCTAGGGAATACAGGAAAAGGAACCAAAGATGTTTGACTTTATTGAAATAAGACTATCTCCCTCACAGATTTGTCTCTATATTATAGTGTACTTTACAATTGGGTTCCATTCCTCTCTAATAAATTAAGAATGGTAGCTATGGCATGAGCTAATTATAATACAGTTCAAACATTTGTAGGATAAATGTACCAGACATACGATAATGAGAAATGGAGAAATAGAAATGAAATAAAAGCACAAGGTCTTATAGCTGGAGATGCTTTGACGTAAGTCCTTTGTATGAACTAGTGCCAGGGGAACAAAAGGGAAAAAGGAAGGCAAAACCCCATCACTGGGGAAAACTAATAAAATGAATATAAAGAGAAAAAAGATTTTGTAATATTGACCCTGTCAGGATGCACACGCTGTACTGTTGATTCTTCTATAAAACACTTTTTTGTCTTCATTTGTGGTTGAATGGATCGATTGTTTGCTGTAAAGTGACATAGGTTTAGTGGTTCTATCGGGCATCTCACTGTAAAAGTTCTCTAAACTAAAACTATATTATAACCTAAAAAAGGCAGTGCAAAAACAATAAATCCAGAAATCCCCCTTTTAGGATGTTTCACCGGGGTTTTCCCCTACCAGAAAATATCCATTTTAACCTGGGCCAAAGTCTGAAAAATACCTCAGTTTTTATCCCCGAGGATCTTATTCTTTGCAGAGGTAGTTTTTACCTTTAACCTGGATGCGGGATAGCCCCATATAAATGAGGCTAACCTGCGTCAGGCCTGCCCAGCAAAACCCAAAGGAAGATCTCTTAAAAAATACATCACACTTTATTTCGCACCACAGATTTTTTAAGGGGGAATGTGTAATCAAAAAATGATTATTGTTTAACCACATTTTTATGTTAAACACTTTTTTGTGGGATTTTTTTTATTTTTTATTTTCTATATCACTTTCAATATTTTTTTTAAAAATTTTTTAATCTGCAGTTTTAATTTGGGCCCATCCTAATTTTTCTGACATTCCTGTTCTGTTTAGGAGCTTTTCTATGTGCTCATTACGTAAAAGCAGGGCAAACGAAAGGGACACCATTGTGAACAGTAAAACAGAACCCAAAAACAAAAAGGGATGTACAGCCCCCCTTCCCCTCCCTTCCTTCACAGTGAAAACCCCCCTATAAAGTCTATGGGGACAGAATTGTTAAGAATCCTATTTCATAACTGCTGAAAGTATCTCTCTGACTGCTGTTAAAGCGTGGAAGAAAGAATTTTTTTCCCCCACAATCATTATAACGGCCAAAAAGAGAAATCTAAATCAAAATAAAAAACGACTGAGAGGAAAAACTTTGGGATCAGGGGGCTGTTTTATAAGTAAAAAAAAAAAAAATTTGGCGCATTTTCCCTTCAAATCCTGGTAAAGGGGAAAACCCTTTCCCCCAAAAGGGGATTTTTCAGAGGAATTTGTGCAGTTTCCCCTTTTTAAATTCCCATGTGGGGGTCAATCATGTAAACGTTCCCTTAGCTGTCTTTGTCTGTAAAGTTGTTTTGTAACAATTAACACTTAGGGCCACATGATAAAAGGGTCTAGGTCAAATTCACTTTGTTGCCCATAGAAAACCAAATCAAGCCCATAGCAACCAAAAGGACCCCCCTTCTTTTTTCCAACCCCTAAATGAAAAAAAAAGGACCCTTTGATTGGTTGCGTGGGAAAAAGTTTTTTTTGACCTAGACAGTTTGCATACATGGGCCCCAGTGGCATAGTAGTAACGGAGGGGTTCATATGCACGCGCGTTCTTTTACATAGTTGGCTGATTTCTAAAATGGCTTTTTAACCTTTCCCTGTTTTAAACCGCAAGTTTTAGATCGGGGGCCCCTCCTGTAAAATGCCTTTCTCCTTTTACCCTCCTTTCAATGGCCTTGACTGAATGACACCCAACTGCTGTGGCTACTGATTTTTATCGTTATCAGAATAAGGATTTACAGAACATAGAGCTGAATGTATAGGACAGGAAAGGGTCTTTGTAGTTTGAACCCAAATTTTGTGCTTTGGATTTGGTTCAAACTCAAATTTGACTGAAAGCAATTTTAACCCAGTTGGCCCAAATCAATTTTTGGTGTAAATCACCCAAAAATCAACCAGAACCCTGACCACAGTTGGGATTTGGATTTTTTACTAGTTTGTACAGGTTAATTACGCCCCCCAGTCTCTGGGCCCCGGCCTTTCGGGGCCATGTCACTACTGTTTGCATCACTTTTGGGAACCCAAAGGATATTGGAAGAAGTCACGTTGGCGAGTCTCCAGAAATGTTTCAGAGCACCTTAGTGTTAACCCTAGGTTAACTTTCCACACTACGGTGCTGTGGGTCCACAACACTTCTGGTACAAAACACATTAGGGAAAAATCTTTTCGTTGAACTGGAAAATGACAAGGACCAAGCAAAGTAAAAGAAAAGCAGAGGTGTCAACCCCTACAAATCAGTAAAAAAAAATCTTTATACCATAACCACAATGTTGGGTTCACAGTAAAAATTTCAGGTGCAGAACGTCCCAAGC
Source organism: Phyllomedusa bahiana (assembly GCA_025379985.1). Lineage (NCBI taxonomy): Eukaryota > Metazoa > Chordata > Amphibia > Anura > Hylidae > Phyllomedusa > Phyllomedusa bahiana. The sequence continues at coordinate 45,689 of JAODAL010014664.1, forward strand.
CTGAATTTTTTTCAGTTTCAGCCCAAAATTTATATTTAACCAAAAAAATTATGGGGTTTAAGCGCTCATTTGTAAAACTATAGTGGTTCTTTGAAAGGTTTTAAAATGTAAATTGTATGGTGCTTTCATTATCCCAGGGATATCATAGCATCATAGAGATTCGGCACCAAGGTCAAAAATACACCGAAAATGTAAAAATAGTCCTAAAATCCATACACAATCTATAGCTTACAGCTTTGCAACCAACTGTTTTGGACATTTCCTTGAGGCTGATTGAACCTCCAAAAAATAATTTTGGGGGGGCGCACAAACCACAACCCATAGGAAAATCTTCAGACAAGTAATCATATGAGGGTTTTGTTGTCAGAGCAGAAATCAAAATGGGTCCCCATTATAGTGTTGGGTGTTGACGGAAAAAGTCCATTGTTTTTTAATTTTTATTACATTCTGGGAGACTTCCCCCTTTATTTTTTACTTTTAACAAGCATTTTTTTTTCAAGAGGGTGTCCAGCTCTTTTTTCCATCGTAGCCAAAAAATGGAAACCAAAACCCGCCACCTTCCCCCACTGCATGCCTTCCCCTTGGTATGTGATTTTTGCTGACGCCTGGGAAAATCTACCCTTGGCAATTTTTGGGTTAAAGCTTGCTAAAGGCAGCAAAATTTAAAAAAAAAATAAAGCAGGGTATCCCCCCCTAATTCAGACAAAACCCTGTCATCAGATGGTTTGCTTGCTTTGTTTGGAAAAAAATTTGCCTAGGGAAAGTGCTAGATATTTACCTATAACAGGAGAAATACTTTTTTTTCTTTAAAAAAATGGGGAAGGAGAAAATTATTGAAAGAAAATTAGCGATTTATTTTTCATGTGCTGAAGGAGCCGATTTACAATAGAGAAAGTAAAATGAACCTTTATATTTTTTTTTGTAGGGGGTCCAGGGTAGATTTCCAGGCTAAATGAGTAAAGAAGGGCAATGAGGACCATAAAGTAAGGCCATAGAAGACCACAGACAAAAATTGCTCAAAATTTGAGAATATTTGCGATAAAAATGCCTGTAAAAAAAGACAAAAAGGTTTCATTTTTTTCTTATTAAAGTTAATGGGAAATTTTAAATTACTCTGATCCCGACTGTTTAACTACTTAGATATCACAGTCACCATGACCACGTAATCTAGGCAGTTGCAGCCCCTGCCATCTCTGGAGCAGTTTCTAGCCGAGAGCCTAATAAAAAAAACCATCCCTGCCATCTTACTGCCCCTGTCATACTCATACGGTCAGGGTGTAACAAGAGACCTGTAATTGTACACTATTTTTTAACACAATAGTATTGAAAAATACAGTACAAGTGATTGTACTTCCTGTTGGTCAACTACAGTATGGGAACTAAAATTACAAGTAAAGAAAAATGTTAAAAAGTTTTAAAAATATAACAAATATTAAAGGGATTATCTCACTACAAAGATTTAACATGTAGGGAACACTAAATGAAAACGTTTTCAAAATATATTGCTTTGTTAGTTTTTTTTTTTGTTGAGGAGCTACAAATGATTTTATCACCTATCAGGGTTCTCAGGTTTCTGACCTGTTTGCTTGTTCTCCCCTGCTGTTTGTCTTATCTGATAGCAGGGAGTGATGACATTACACAGGTTGCACACAAAACTGCCAGCATCCTGAGAGCTTGTGTGTTATTTGATCTATCAGACAAAAGACACTAATTACTACTGTTTACTTTAGCACTGAAGCTTTTCTAGACTTGTAGCAGGATATTGTTTATCTAATCTATACTAATTAGCAGAAGTCTGAATACACAGAGCTCATATGCTAATTACCCACAGCTTGACCAGGAAGTGAGAGGATGCATGAATGAAAGCTGCTACTAACTCTATGAAACAGTAAGATGAGACAACCCCTTTAAGTTTAAAAATAAACAATTTTCCCATTTTACAATGCAAAAAAGAAAAATAATTTAAAAAAAATTAAGCACAATAGTTTTCACCACATTTTCAAAAGTCTTAGCTATTAATATATAACTGTATTTATCTTGTGCATTATATACCATAAAAACAATAGCTCCCCAAAAATTGTTGTGAAAATTTATTTAAAATGACAGCATATCCATATTAGATAATGTGAAGTTTTTTATGATATTTTTATGTGGAGATAATGTGTATTATTTTTTATGCGTAGCACAGAAAAAAAACAAAAAACATTCAAGACCCACAGTTTCATCTGAATAGTCAACCTCCAGTGATGAAGTCCTGTCCCATATAAGCTGCATGCACATGACACTGGTCAAAACACTCATCGGATTCAGAATCCAAAAACCACATTGTCCGTCGAGTATTTTGACCAGTTTTTCAATGTGGATTTTGGTCATTCTTTTCCCTCCAGATTTACAGTCAGAAAATGTGTCCCATCATTCATCCATTCATCTGTTTGTTTGTTTTTTACATGGGTCTGACATAGAAATGATTGGGACTTGTTTTTTTACCGCAAATAAGGCGGATTATTGAACAGGTTCTCAGTTTTTTTGTAAAAATAAATGTTTTTGGGGATCCAGCCAATTGAAAATCCAAGTCATGTGGACAACAACTCCGTTTTTCAATTGTCTATGGGGATACTTCTACAGTCGGGTTTTTGCGGTTTTGAAAACCCGAATCTGTGTAAAAATCCAACAGTAAAAGCATGTTATGTAGACGACGCTTAACCGCTGCAGTAGTCACATGGGACATTACATCATTGTTGAAGGCTGTACAGAATAGATCTGGCTGGGGACAGGGGAAGGGAAGTTTATTTTTATTGAAACTGAAACTTTTTTTTTCTTCTAGATTTGTGGATTTTTGCTGCAGACATGCTACATTGTAATGCTTTGTTGCAGATGTTGTCAGAAATATCTGCAACAGATTTGCAATATTTCCATGGCATACAGGTTGTGGATTTAAGTTCTGCACGACAGGTTAAATTATGTTTAAAATTTGGGCAGATTTCTTCTGCAGCATGTGAACACTACTTGGCTGGGGATTTTCTGTATGAAATTCTCCCAAATAATTTGCAATGGATCTGCACTGTCTATACATATCCTGGCAGAAAAAACTGGCCTCATGCCTATAACATAAAGTGCAGTATATGACATTTACCAAATGTATTTTGTGTTTTAGACCCTTTCGCACCTACTTCAAAAGAGTATAAAACAGATAAGTGCCTAAGAAATCATAAAATGTTCCAAATTGTTTCCGCACTTTACATAACAATTTTACACCAGTCATGAGGTAAAAGGAAAAGAAAAGTAACTGGTCTACTCTAGCTAGCTGTGTCTTATCAATTTACATGTACTTTCAGAAATTAAGTGTCTGTTTTTGCTATCGACATTTGCTTCTTGGCTGTAGCGGACCTAATCTGATTTCAACCACTTCCTTTAGAACTGTAAGGGGCCATTTGCACGACACAGTACAAATACTGGTCAGTTTATCCGACCGGTATTTGCACTGTTTTCGTGCCGTGCATACAGCCGGAAGGGGATGGCTTTTCTCCGCGGTTAGCAGAGAACAGCCCTCCCCCTTAACATAGCTTCACAGTACAGTAGCTAAGTCCTTTTATGAGCCGGGAAACTACAAAAATCACTGAAACCAAAACACCAAGCTCTTAATCTAAAATCTACCTTTTATTATATTATCATTAAAAAATACTTACAAAATTATCACACCCAAAAAGAAAAAAGGCAAAAACCACTACCTACATTACAAGATATCAAAGATAAATCTATATATCTTTCCCTAGGCAGACCCTACAATAACCTATGGACAGGTCGAGTAATCGTCCCGAAAAGGACGGCCCCACCATAAGGAGGCTCACCCTGTCAAATTGACTGTCCTATCCCTGACCTACCTCAGATATAGATATCTTATCAATAAAGCAGATATATCACGTGTCTATTCGAAACAAATAGTAGTATACTTCATAGATTACTATTGTTAGCAGGGATATATATTGGTCATCACCATGGAAACATATGCAAAACATAACTACATGGATCTAGGGTTCATACTCCATCAGAACCCATATATAATTGGTCTGACTAGGAATTTAATATTGTGCAAAATGATCTAGGTCTTCTGATGATAGAGATCCTAGTGGTAAGATCGCATTGATGTCAAACCAAAAGATACGACCTTAAGTGTCACTCCATAGTCTGTGTCACTCCAACATCTTCCTTTTCCCTCCCCCTTAACATAGACATGTTCTTCTTCAGTCCGAAAACCGGTCGGAAGAATGAACATGTTCAATGTTTTTCGGACCACCGGGGGTCTGAATAACCACCAGGCAGAAAATCCGTGCAGTGGGGATCGCTGCACGGATTTTCCATTAAGGTCGGTGTAAAAGTTTGTCAGCCGGTTTGCAGTTTGTTTTCAAAACCGGCTGAAAAACAGTGCCGTGGGGACAAGGCCTAAAGCCACCAATACACTGCGGCACCTCTGACTGCTCGAGTCACAGAATACACATTATTCAGTATCTTGTAAATATAAGTTTTTTATTGAAATGAATGCTGGGAAAGTCCCGCTTTTCATTATACCGCTGTATTTTGGAGATTACTCAGCAGAAGGTTGTGTATTCATTGTTTCTTTACAATGTGCTAAATTACATTTCTACATCGAAAAAAGTCAATATACTACCAAGTAAATAAAAAATGACCTGTACAACTCCTAACATAGAAAACAATGCGGTGTCAAAGGGGGAATCGCTACTAATAGGCCATTCATACCAAACAAGCAAGCAGCAGTTTAGCTCTAGAATGTAATCCGTCAAGTATTATTACTACTAAGAAAGGGATTTGAAGTCAATGGGGAAATAAGTGTTGTAGCTATAATATAAAGCAAGTTACAAAGCAAAAACGTAGCTATAAATAACCTAATTAAACACACGAAGAGAAACCAAATAGCTAAAACCGTAAATATAGACACATGCTCTCACAGTAAACCTCTACACACGGCAACTTCCCACAGCACAAATATCCATTAGTTTGCAAAAAAAAAGTGTGAACCTAAGCTTATTGCAGCTCTTACTACGTACACACGTCCTTTGGTGTAACTATAGCTGTAGCAGCCATACAAGTTGCTATAGGATCTAGAGATTCAGGGGCCTATGTAGGTAAAGAACATTGTACCTATTTGTAAGGAATACCAAATTGGTGGCTTGTTACTATTCAGCAGTACTTTTAGAGCTCTCTTTATGGCACTATTATTTATACCTTTAATTCTTTCTAAATATGCTGTTGTTTGTTTCCTGTCATTAGTTGGTGGGGGCCCATCTCACTTTGCTATGGGGCCTTATGATTTCTAGCTATACCCTTACCATCCATATACCTATTAATGCATCAGGGTCTCTGCTTTTGTTTTGTTTAATATACAGATTACATACACAAGTTGTAGATATTTTCGATGGATGGATAGAGATATGGATGCCGAGCTGTTTTATCCATAGGGCACACTTGGCAGTTGCCCAAGGGCCCCATAAGCATAGTTGCCCCAGGCAGATCGAGGTATGATTCTGTAGATAGTGGTGTGGGAACTGTATAACTACCATTTGGAGGTATTATACCTAGATTATTGTCTAATAGCTATATTTATATATTTAAAGAAAATATACAATCTTTATACTAGATCTTTATAAATCTTGACAACGCCAGTGTTTTACAAACACACAAGAATGAACCAGCAGCACTCTGAAATAATTCAAATATTCAGGGGGTCTAAGACTTTCTTTGTTACCCATAGCAACCAATCAGCACCCCCCTTTCATTTCATATAGGGCTCTGAAGAAATTGGAGGGGCACTCTGATTGGTTTCTATGGTAACAAAGAAAGTTTTAGACTATGACAGTTTTCATACATGTGGCCCTCGGTGTTTATCTGCCTCTTGGCATCTGCAGAATGTGGTTCTATTACATCTATGATATATGAATATTTGAAGCTCTTGGCACGCATTTTTAATTAAACCAGCAGCAGGGGGGCCTCAGTTCAGATGGTCACCTACTGTAAAGTTCACCTTTTTTGGTAACTTTCCAGACCTCTGTACTTTTCAGGGCATGAAGGTCTCATCTATACTCTGTTTTGATTAAAAAGAGCCTGAATGGATGGGTGGAGTGCACAACCATAATGGAGGCAGCCACTGTTTTGGTGCTGGTCTACTGGAGGAAACTGGGCATGATTGGGTGCACTTGAGGGTGTTAGAAACATGTCCTAATGTGGTGTCATGTTTGGGTGGGGTTAGAGGCATGGCCTTGTGTGATAACATATGCTTGGGCAGGGCCTAGTGTAATGCCCATAACTCTGTGTGTGGTAGGTACAGAATGAGCTTGTAAAAAACTATTGCAGAGCTAAAAAGTTACAGACTCATGGGGTGATTTCACATTATTGATAAAGTGCTGCAATTTTTTTTAGCTACATTTTAGTCTGGACTAGTCAGCTGGCACCCAATTTTTGTATTGATTTTTATTTTGTCTTACAGTTTTTTCTGAGTGCTGCACTTTTCTTGTACATAGGTTGATACATGAATGGAAAGGTAAATATAATTAGAGTAGCAGATTATATTAAAGGGCTGTTCTCATCATAATCTTTGATGGCATATGCCATCATTGTCTGATAGGAGCAGGTCGGCATCTATCTGGGAACAGGCCCCCAAAAGTGACAGAGCGGACTGGAGACCTGATCTCGCTTGTACACAGCATTCCATTCTGTCCTATAGAAGATCCGAGCACAGCTGAGCACGGCACTCGCCTGGACGCAGAACCATCTAAGTCTTTGGGGGAATACCCCTTTAATATTGAATGTTGGATATGATAGACACGATGATATAATTACATATTATATAGATATTACATAGATAAACATAAGTTTATTAGAACAAATATTATATAGCTCGTTAAATAGATGATGGATACATTGATATAAATAGATGCATCAATATAATTAGCTTCATGGAAAGATGGAAGCTGTCTTTTTTTTTTTTAAATAATTAGAATTTCCGCAATGTTTCATGTATAATGTGACACGGACATTTAACTGTATTTTCTTTGCATTCAGAAGCAGCGATAGGAGGAACATGGTACACATCATGTTGAGATTGTAATTGCTGATAATCGGACATTTAATTGCAGTTTAGACAGCGTCTGAGTGCTCTATGTTCACTGTCATTAGCAGATTTGGCAGCTTTGAGGAGCCTCGTGTTCACCTTTTCCTACTTTCATGCACTAATCATTATGAAGATATTTAACCCTTTACTTTCAACAGTAAAAGCTGTAAGGGCACGTTCACACGACAGATTTGGATGCTGATTCTGGGGGCGGATTCAGTGAATCTGCCTCAGAATCAGCGTCCAAACCATTGGTAAACTGACCTCCAATGAACCATATGTAAAATCAACATAGTCGTTTAGACGATGCTGATTTTCCGCAAGTATTTTCAATACTTAAAGGAGTGTTATCGTTTCATTAAATGGTCTTCAGAATAAGGGGACAGTGAAAACAAGCAACTTTGCAATTGGATGTCATTAGCAAAGCTGCCTTGTTCTCACAGTATTCCTTATCTTGTGTTTTTATTTACACTGATATCCAGTGTGGGTCTAATCCCTCCTCCTTGCAATTCACTAGCTGAGAGCTCATTTACATTCTGTACAGGCCCTGGGTGGATTCACGGAGCTGTGTCTCTGACTCAGAGTTAGGGGCCGTAGCATTTTCTGTCTCCACACCTAGCAGAAACAGACTGCAGCAGATTCTACAATGAGAAAACATGACAGTTTTGTCCCTGTGCTTAACTCTCCTGCGCAGATCTGTGCCGTTCTTAGAAAGCTGTAATACATCTCCAGCTGGGAGTGATCAGTGCTCAGATTAGATTGAATGCAGCCTGGGGTATGTATACTGCTCTTATAAAATAAGCCTGCATAGAGAGAGACACAGTGATCTGTGACCTCGGAGGGGAGGGGGGAGGGGAGTCTCTGGCCAGCAGTGAAGGGGGGATGATGTCATCCAGCTGGGAGGGGAAGAAACGCCCCTGCATTCACAGAGCGGGGAAGCTAAGAGAAGTGTGAATCAGCCAAAGTAAGGAAGCGATACATCCCCTTTAATTATAGAGGCAGAAAATCTGTATGGTCAGCATTGTTTTCTTGTTGGAAATTCTGTGCCTGCAAGTGGGTTATTTCCAAGGAGGAAACAATGCTTTCTCAAAACTGACAGTGTAGACACCAAAAACCATTGTGTGAACTTACTCCAGAAGTGTGGGTGTATGTTATACCTTGGTTGCATAGTTTTTTAAATGATAAAAAAAGACATCCATCGATCCAGTTTAGCCAACTAACCTACCGTCTTAATCCAGAGGATGTTCAAAAGAAGAAAAAAACATGAGGTAGAAGCCTATTGTTCTAATTTTAGGGGAAAAATTTATTTAGTAAATCTTAATCTGGCAATGATAATAACTTGCTGGATCCACCACCCTTCTCCTGAGATCTAGTCACTATAACTTATAATATGGTCACACTTTAAAAATTCATCCAGCCCCTTCTAAACTATTTTACTGAGTTCACTGTAACCAGTTCCTTTGGCAGAGAGTTCCACAGTCTCACTGCTCTTACAGTAAAGAATCCCTTTCTATGTCTATGTAGAAACCTTCTTTATACATAGAAGATATCCCCTTGTTCTAGATACACTCCTGGGTATAAATATGTCATGGAAGAGATCTCTATATTGACCACTGATATATTTATTGTATCACTCGTAGCCATCTTTTCTCTAAACTGAACAACTCAAATTTGATTATCTTTTTGGGTGCTGTAATCTACTGATTATTATTTTTGTTGCCCGCTTTTGAACCTGTTCAAGCTCTACAATGTCTTTCTTGTATACTGGTGCCCAAAACTGTACACAATATGCTATGGTCTGACTAGTGATATATATAGTGTTGGGATACGCCCCCAGACAGGAATTGCCCCGGACACACCCCCTGCACTGTGATTGGCTTCCTACACACTCTTATGCCCTGTGTTCCCTCCATATAACACAGTCACACAGTGTCCTGCCTGATAACAGAGCACAGCAAGGGTTTGTGGAGCCTGGAGATGAAGGATCTGCAGACACATGATAAAACTGCAGGAGGTTGCATAGCTATCCTCTCCAGACAACCTTCCTCTTCCCCTGCTTCACACAGAATGATGAAGTCACAGCTCGTCAGTGAGGGGAGACATGTCTCCTGGCAGAGAGACATGCCTGCTGAGAGAAGAGACTCGCCCCTGGATTTCAAATTAAATCTCATAGAATTAGCTGAAGAGCACGAACACTTCAAACAATAAAACCCTTTAATAGAAAATCCAGCAATTCCCACTGAATGGATTTTTTGCCGGACAGTCTTTTACGCCGCCGGCGTTCTGAAAAACTTTTCGGGCAGAAGATGTACATGTCAGTGGTTGAGGGGGACGGGCGAATCCACAAACCGCAGGCAGAACCGTTCCCCAACACCACATCAAAATAGTATGCAAATTAAAATCTTTTACATTTTAAAGAATCCTACCGGTATTTGCATACTGTCATGTGGACTCACTCTTACTGTCAACTAAGATTCTGATTTTTTTCCAAGTTAGTTTTGCCCTGAATTTTCCATTTAAGAAGTAGACATGACATTTATTCTCTCTTCCTATGTGCATAACTTGCATTTGAGGGTTAAAAAATACTGTCCTCCATTTTGTTGATAATGTTACACAATTTAGTATTATCTGCAAAGATTGATATTCTACTGTGAAACCCCTCAGCAAGGTCATTAATAAATTTTTTGGAGAATTGGGTCCAATACTGACCCCTGTGGTACTCCACTTGTAACAGTGACCCCCTCCAATACTGATCCGTGTGATAACCCACTTGTAACAGTAAGGGCTCATTCACACGGCTTATTTCAGAACGTATTTACATCGGATTGCCGATCGTAAATACGTTCTGAAATCAGTTGAAAATCAGTTGAAAATCGGTTGCAAATAAGTGCCACTAAGTGTGGCACGTATTTGTAACGGATTTCCCGACGGATTCACCATCTCCAATCATTTAGTGGTGAATCAGTACCGTAAATAATATGACATGTGAATTGTTTTTCCGTCCGGAATGCCGTCGTCAATACCGCGGCGCAATCCGGCACGGAACTACGCGTCGTGTGAACGACGACACAACAGTATTTTCTATTGAAATCAATAGAAAATAGGCTGTTACTTGTTTCTGACTGATTTGCCGACGGATTGACGATCGTCAATCCGTCGGCAAATCCGCGGCGAAATAAGCCGTGTGAACGAGGCCTAACCCTTCCTTCCAATATTCACACAAGTGGTACCCCACTTGTAAGGCCTCGTTCACACGGCTTATTTTGCCGCGGATTGGCGCCGTACTGCGCGCCAGATTTGCGCTGCAGTACGGCGCCCATCCGTCGGAGTCATTACGGTAATCCACTGCTCTCATAGAGAACAGTGGAAATTTCCTTCGCTCCTCCCCGCTCGGCGAATCCACCGGGCGGGGAGAAAGTGACATGCACATTATCCAGGCGCAATACGCGCCGTGGATAATGCAAGTCTATGGGGCCGGGGAGCGGCGCCCTCGCCCCGCCCCTTATTCACGGTGGATTTGTGAGCCGGATTGCGCTCACAAATCCGTCGAGAATAAGCCGTGTGAACACGGCCTAACCGTGACACCCCTCCGAATCTGGTCCGTGTGATCGCCCACTTGTAACAGTACCCCTTCCAATATTCACACCAGTGGTACCCCACTTGTATCAGTGACAACCCTTCCAATACTGACCCCTGTGTTACCCCACTTGTAACAGTGACCCCAACTAATACAGACCAGTGTTGTACCCCACTTGTAAAGGTAATTCTTCCAATATTGACCCCTCTACTACCCCACTTGTAGCAGTAACCACACCTCCAATATTGATCTGTGTGGTAACACCACTTGTAACAATGATCCCATCTATTACAGACCAGTGTTGTACCCTACTTGAAACAGTAACCCTTCCAATTCTGACCCCGGTGGTATCCCACTAGCAACAGGGTTCAAATCTGATCATGTACCATTAATAACCAGTATCTTCTTTCTATCAGTGAACCAATTACTTAACCAGTTGCAAACACTTTCCCCCAGTCCCAGCATTCTCATTTTACTTTCCAACCTTTTATGTGGCACCGTATCAAATGCTTTAGAAAAATCTAGATATTTGACATCCAGCAATTCACCCCTGACCAGTCATAGAAGCTGATGACATTAGTTTGACAGGTTCTTCATGAACATGTCAGAATATTGACAGGGTTTGGATTGCTGTGAGTACTACAGGCTTACACATTTGCAGCTCTCTCATGTTTTAGACCCAATCCTGATTTTACCGTACAGATACTTAGACCACTTTAACACTGCAGTTTTCGGTCAGTTTTTTTAATAAGCAAAAAAAAAGGAAGGATTTTTAAAGGGGGGTTTTTTATCGCACAAAGATCATGTCTCAGATTAGGGGGACAGTAAAATAAGCATTTTGTAATTGGTTTGATTACTCTGTCACTTGGTTTGAGATATGACTTTTTTTGTAAATCTGTATTCTGTTTCTGCTGTGTGGTTGAGACGCCCCCCGGCCGGATCCGTCCCTGCAGCCCCCTGCACTGTGATTGGTGGCGGGAACTTAATTAAGCCCGTTGGGGTACGCCCCAACAGGAACGCCATGGGCCCCGCCCTTCGCTGTGATTGGTGCCCGCACATTATTTTCTCCCCCCCCGAGTGTTAAAAAAGATAGTGAAACCCCAAGGGCTGTTTGGTCAAAACAACCCACTTAGGTGAATGATTTGGGGAATTTGGCTATGAAATAAAAATACCCCTATTTTAATATATTAAAAAAGTCTCCCGCCTTAAAAGGGAGAGGGGGAGGGGGGGGGACAGTGTCATTGCTCCATATAACCCAGTCTGCTGCCCGGAACAGAGGGGGAAGGGGGGGGGTAGTGTACACTCCCACATGTCTCTCATTTCGGGTGGTATAACAGCTTATAGAAAGCAAGGAGCTTGTGGGGCTGGAGCTGAAGTCGCGAAATGACACCATGCGGGGGCTGAAAGTTTTTCTCGCGACATCCTTTTTTATGCCTACCCCAATGATGATGTCACAGGTCTTCAGTTTGGGGGAGACACCCCCTGGGGGGGGGAACACGCCCGGGGAGGGGAGCCCCGGATTTCAATTCAATTCAAGAATTAGCTTAAGAACCGAAAAAGTTAAAAAAAATAAAAACTCCTTTAATATGTTACCCGTTGAAAAGTCACACTACAACTGTACGAAGCTACACTTTTATAGCTTCAATACAGCAAATCCAGGCGCATTACTGCTGGAACAGGTAGAGCACTTTAAAAGTGGTTTACCTGAGCCAGAAGTGTCGCTTAGTAGTTAGAAAGCGCTAAATCTATGACCCGCAGTAGAACAGGTTCATAGAATCAGGCGCATTCTACACTACTAATGGCCGCAAAAAAATGGCGCCTGGGTGTCAAAATACATAATTGTCACCCTTGGTGCTTAAAAGATGAAAGGGCCTGGCTGTTATACAACCTTTAGGGACACCTTAACCCTTTACTGGCCACGTGGCACACCATAAAAAAGCAACATACACTCAACTTGTAATGAAACAATCTTGTATTTGCTTTAAACTGTCCACCATGTCGGTGTATAACTCACAGCAGTCTTTTAAAGGGGGCTATTTCCAAACAAATGGAAATGGGGCGGCATCTTGTATAACACAGTCTTAGAACTGTAACTAATGGCAGGTAACTGAGCAAATGAATTTCATGACGTGCAATTACTGGTTTATTGTTAGAAAGACATCAGGGGGCGCTCTATGATGAGCTATTAGAGATCCAGGGACTCAATACAGTTTTTGCACAAACGCCCTCTGCCATCTATTTCTGTCCCTGGATCATATATTGTGTCTATCTACACAGTTCAATCACATTATTATGACCACTTTCTCCTTTTCGCATCTGCAGCATGTAGCTCATGAAGAATACACGTCATGAACTGCTTTGTTGGATGTATATGGTATGTAATAGGCTGTCTGCACACATCCCTCATTGCTGTTATCAATGAAAGGAGCGTTTTATCAGAGATGGAAAAGGGACAATTACTTTTCTTTCAGGCTAAGGGTGGTAGTATTTATGAAACTGTGCAGCTTTTGAACTATTAGCAGGCAAATGGCACCATTATGAATAAATGGTGTGGAAACTGCGGAGCACCACATGTCGATGATGTGAACGATCTTCTATGAAAATTTGCAAAGACAAACAGACACGCTACAGTGGAGTCGCTCAGTGCCAGAAGGAACTGGGGACTGCCAAATGTATGTCTTAGACAACAGTTCAGTGAACCCTACTAGGTATAGGGCTCTGGAGAAGATGGCTGGTCACTGCACCTGTGCTAACAGAGTTGCATAGGCAGAAAAGGCTTCAGTTGTTAGAGCAGTATTGGAATTGGAACTGAGCTGTTTGGCAAAGGGTTGCATTCTCCAACAAGTCACTTTTGCGTCTTTGAACGGATAGACACTGGTACATGAGGTGAGAAATATCAGAGAACATAAACCCTGCAACTATTGCTGGACAAACATAAGCTAATGGGGGCATCATTATGGTCTCTGGAATGTTTCCATGGCTCTCATCCATGTGGAAAGCACTCTCAACCCATTTGGGTATGAATCCATCCTAGAAGATCACATACACCCATACATATTGATTGCCTTCCATAAGATGGATGGGCTCTTCCAGCAAAACAATGCAATGTCACACAACTAGAAATATCTGACACTGGCTGAAACAGCATGACCAATACTTCCAAGTACTACATTGGCCCTACTAATTACCCAGACATGAACCCAATGGGGCATCTGCTGGAACACCTTGATGGTCATGTTTGCTCTTTGGATCCTTCCCCACGTACTCTCCAGCAGCTGTGGGATGCAGCTGGCTCCAGATAATGGTGACAACCTACCAAGACCTTATTGAGTCACTTCCAGCCAATCTGGCCGCTGTCTCTGCTGCACACGGCGGTAGCTCTGGTGGTTATAATAATATGATTTGGCTATCTTTCAGATATCTATTTACTGTAATTATGTAATATGTATCTATTTAATATCTAGTTATATACTTTTATCTACCCCATAGAAAATTAATATTCTATCAAAGAAGAAATTAAAACCAGCCTACTAGTGAGCTGGTAACACTTAGCACACTAGTATTCATAAATATACAGTGTGTGATAAAATATATTCTGTAATGTCAAACACTTTTTACATCAAAATCCAGTGTTTCATTTCCTTTAACAAACCCACTGCAAACTCAATTTCCTCTAGAGTCATAATTAAAGTTTGCTTTCCACTTTTGCGATGTCATTACATATTTGTTTTAGTTTGAATACCTGCCAAGGATGTGAACATTAACTCCGCCAACTTTATCTTCCCCACAATCAGATATGAATAGAGATGTCCTTTAACAAGTGTGGGTTTACACTATATACAGTTCATGTTTCATTTATCGAGGATTCAGGGCATAAACATTTCTCTGTGTATTTTAATGCGGCTTTGTTATTGAAGTATATAGTTTAATGTGATTTTATAACATGTATAATATAGGCAAAGTTAATGGCCTTTAAATACAAAGCAATTAACAAGGGTTGTCCATTAAAAAAAATGACATGACATTGGGGTCAGGGTGGTCCAAAACAGAAAAAAATCCTGATGCTTACCTATCTGTCCTCCACTGCTACCACTCCGGAGCTACCATCAATCTGCTCCTATTCACTTCCGGGTTCTCATCCTGACACAGATAAGAGGCTAGTGTTCTATTCACTTACAATGGAGTGCAAGTTTCTCCAGCGTGTGGGATGAGAACCCAGAAATCAATGGGAGCAGATCGCAGAGAGCTCCAGAGCGGCAGTGATGGGAGACAGCGAGGTAAATATCAGGTTTTTTCATTTCTTTGCCCATCCTGGAACCAATGTTGTGTATTTTTTATAGACAACCCCTTTAAGGTCATAGCTATAGGGGTGAAGACATAGGGTGGCATGTATGAACAGGGCTGTGCCAGATATCTGGCGTCTTTTCAGCCCGATATCCAGCGCAGCCCCATTCGCTACATTTTTAAATGGCCCGCACGCCATTATCAGGCGCATTATAGAGCGCCCACCGCACTTTATAATGCACCTGATTTTGTGTGGGGAGTGGGAGGTTGGCCGCTCTAGAACCGTACAAAAATATAGATTTATAGCTTTGCTACAGCATTTCTAGGCGCATTACTGCTGAAACAGGTAGACCACTTTCAAAGTGTTATACCTAAGCCAAAAATATTGTACAAATTCTAGAATGCGCCTGATTTTTGACCAGCAGTAGAGCAGTTTCATAAATCAGGTACATTCTATACTAATATTATGCACACTAAATTTGGCGTTTAAACACCAAATTTCATACAGGTGGCCCACAGTGATCACATCTGGAACTGGTGTCTGACAGAGAGTCCACATAAGGAGTCACTGCTGGTATACAGTGTTGCTTGAAAGTTGGTAAACATTTCAGATGCTTCTATGTTTCTGCATAAATTCGACAATAAGTGAGTAAAAAAAAGTAGACAATTATTTATTTAAAAGTATGTGTACATAAAGGATAAGTAGATTTGAAAGTGAATTTAGGTCCTCTATACCTACACTTGTGTGTAAATCTGATGTAGATCTAGGTGAAATTTATGCAGAAATCTAGAAAATTCTAAATGGTACATAAACTTTCAAGTACCATATATATTATATATATATATATATATATATATATATTATATATATATAGTATATCTATACACACAATATATATATTATAATATATAATATATAATATTATATATATATATTATATATATTATATATATATGTATGTATATATATACTGTATATATTATAAATGGCCCATGGTAGGTGGGGAAGGCGCGTGTTCTTTTACACATCTTACATTGAGGCCCAGAAACTTTAAAGGGGCATCCTCACCATGCTGTTTCATAGAGTCACAACCAGCTTCAGGCTCACACTTTCTGGTCAGGCTGTGGGCAGGTCTTCAGCAGTGATTGGCATATCAGCTCTGCCATTCTTAGCCATCTCTGTTACAGTGACATGAGTGCATGAGATTTATACTCACAAGGCTATAGAGCTCTAAGGGTTAAAACTTGTCATTAACTTAGTTATACAAGTTCCTGTTCTAGAAAGAAAACTCGACAGGAAATCACTCACCATGATCAGAAGTCAGCTTGAAGTAATCAAATAAAAGAAAGAGCACAGAGAAGGGTTCTGTAACCAAAAGAAACTTGTGTATGCTCGCAGTAGATAAGATCTTTATTTCCTGAACAAAACAAAGTCAAAACAGCAATGTATTTGGTAATGGTCTTAATTTACCTAGTCTACATATTAAAAGCTAATCATTGTTGTGTAAAAACCCCTTTAAGGTATGGGTTTATAAAAATCTGTATAACACAGTATTTACAGTGATCCACTTTTTTATGATATGAAAAACATTCTCCATCTTAAAACACTTTTTTGTGTCTGTAAAATAACAGTTGTATGTGACAGGCAATAAATATTTTATCATTTTCATCTTCCCTAAACACTTCATGCAGTGTACTCAGTGGCGTTTGTTTAACGATAAAAGCAGATAAAGTGATAAATCTTGATATCACAGTCGAATTAAACTTTGCTGCATTAATATACAACTGAGCCAAGTTAGCTAGGCGTTTGAATGTGGGACCTAGCTACACCTAATACAAAAAAAAAAAAAAACTACTTTTGCAATAATATTTTGGTCCAAATATATTTCAACAGCTTTAATAAATTTGTCATCTCTTTAAAAACTGTAAAATGAGGCAAAAAAGTGTCTAAAATGTGCAAAAAATTGGTGCATTGCATAAACTCCACTTTGTTGATGCACTTTCTGTTATATTTCTTAGTACATTTTCTTTTCTGTAGGGAGATATAGCTGCATTTACCTGACCATAATTCCTGGCTGAGGTTCTATTGCAGGGGTGTCAAACTCATTTTCACTGAGGATACATCAGCATTCTGGCTGCCCTTTTAGGTAATGTTCACACGGCTTATTTCAGGACGTATTTACAGACGTATTTACGTCCGTAAATACGTCCTGAAATACATTTCAAATAATGAACAATTAGATTAGCATTGATTCCAATAGAAAATACGCCTCGTCATTCACACGAGGCGTATTTCCGTGACGTATTTGCAGGCGTAAATACGTCCGTAAATACGATCGTAAAATTAAGTCCCTTGTCACTTATTGAGGCGTATTTTGCAACGTAAATCCCCATAATAAAGAATGGGGACTGTATTTACGACGCAAAATAAGTGCCACACTTTGTGACACGTATGTGAAACGTATTTCGGGGCGTATTTGCGGATGTAAATACGTCCGTAAATACGCCCCGAAATAAGCCGTGTGAATATAGCCTTAGGGTGCTTTCACACGGTGCGTTTTTGATGCGTTTTTTGGGATGCGTTTTTTGTGCAACAATGTATATCATTAATTGCTGTGCCTTCCTGTACAAAAAACGCATCCAAAAAACGCACCAAAAACGCACCGTGTGAAAGCACCTTTAGGACTGTGGAGTGCCATGTGGTCAGTAAAAGAGAATAGGTCTATTAACCCCTTAAGCCGAACACCTGAAAAGTAGTTAATGACCAGAACATATTTTTTGTTTTTGTTTCCTTGCGTTTCGACAGTTGTAACTTTTTTATTTTTTCAATGACGCAGTTGTATGAGGCTTCGTTTTATTTGAGACAAGTTGCACTTTATGGGGGAATAGTTTAAATTCGCTTATAAATAATTGCAGAATTTTTTTTATTTTTTATTTTTTAATTGTTTTTTTAATATTTTTTTTAACACCATTCATATTTCACACTTAATAATTTGTTAGATTAATAACTACAGGTTATTACGGTCGTGTGGATACCTAATATGTGTAGATTTTTTTTGTGTGTGTAATATATGCACAATTATTCATATTATGCTAATACATTCTAATCTGAGTCACTTTGACACAGGCAGTGATCTGGACACACACAGTGCTCCAGGTCCCTGCTTGATACACACACTCTGGGTTTTTTTTTTTTTTTTTTTTTTTTTTTTTTTTCTGTTTTTTTTTTTTTATTTTAAATTGGGGAATTTTTAAAAATTTTCATATTTTTTGCAATACTTCAAATCTAGTACTTTGACACAGGCAGTGATTGGACAGCACACGGGGTCCAGGCCCCTGGCTTGTAAAAAAATTGGGGCCACTCTAGTTCCCCAGGGCTGACTGTGCAGCCATTCCCTGGGCTCTGTCAGGTCACCGGCTGTTCCGATCACCCGACAGAGCAGGGGAACCCCTTTGATTGCGGTGCGGTAACGCACCTCCGCAATCAAAGGGTTAAAGCACCGGGTTGCGGAGGTTTCCTCCGCTCCCCGATGCTCGCAGGGGATGTTCTGGGATCAGGGCTGCAGACGAATGACCTGAAATGCCCGCCGTCAAAAGACGGTAGGCGTTCGTTAAGGAGTTAAAGAGAACCTGTCACATAGTTTTTGCCCCCCTTGGCTGAGGGCAGCACAAGCTAGTGTCAGACCTGCTGTTTCCAGCACTATGCCCCTTATTCTGTAAGATGCAGCAGTTTTAGAGCATTTACCCCTTAAATCTTATTCATGAGCAGGTGTTAGCCCCGCCCACCAAAGGCTAGCTCCGCCCACTGACAGTTATTCACATGTTTCTACCTATTCAAAGTAATAGGTTTGTCAGTTGAGGTGGGCGGGGCTAGCCTCCGATTGGCCGGGTTTGAAAAAAAACTGACTCTCTGAAGGACTCTTCGAATGACTCTTCTGGCTGAAAACTGCAGATTTGAGCATTAAATACACGAAAACTACAGCATCTTATGGAATAAGGGACACTGCGCTGGAAACAGCAGGTCTGACACTAGCTTGTGCTATGCTCAGCCAGGGGGGCAAAAACTATGTGACAGGTTCTCTTTAAAGGGGTTGTCTCACTACAAGGATTGCTTTTATGTTAAAGATCTTACAAAAACAAGTCACTTGGCAATATATGTCCATTAACAGTGTCCTACCCATTCCTAGATATCCCGTCTTGTATGGACTGCATCAGCTCCTCAGGTCACTATAGCTACAGACCTGTTTGATCTCTCCTGATAGGCTGCCAGCACTGGTTGCTATAGCTACAGACCTGGCTTCTACTGAAGCCTAATAGAAGCCAGTAAACACGCCCCTGAATTCAAAATGAAAACAGAACTGAGGTAAGATGAATCAATGTAGTGAGACAATCCCTTTCAGGTTGTATAATAGCCAGCATCTTCCATCTCCTTACATCAAGCTTCCAATCTTTGAAGGAGGCTGCAGTACCTGGATAGAGCTGTCTGAGCTGTGCTACTGTGTTGCTGAACAGAGCAATGTGGTTGTGCGCACAGGCGCTCTGAATCCAAAATGCCGCCCGCTTCCTATTCTGCTACCTCTGCCAGTTGCTGGCTGTATTCTTAAGGGAAAGTAGAGAGCCAGTTCTTCTGCATCTAGATGTCCATGTGTCTAAGCTTCTATCGGTCACATACAGTTAAGTACATATATATTCGAACACTAATACAAATTTTATTTTTCATACCTGTTTACTGAAACATATTCAAGTTATAGTTATATAATGGACATAAAGTCCAGACTTTCAGCTTTCATTTGAGGGGATCCACATTAAAATTGGATGAAGGGTTTTGGAGTTTCAGCTCCTTAACATGTGCCGTCCTGTTTTTAAAGAGACCAAAAGTAATTGGACAAATTAAATAATTGTAAATAAAATTTTAATTTCTAATATTTGGGTGAAAACCCCTTGTTGGCAATGACTGCCTGAAGTCTTGAATTCATGGACCTCACCAGATGCTGTGTTTCCTCCTTTTTAATGCTCTGTCAGGCCTTTACTGCATCAGGTTTCAGTTGTTGTTTGTTTGAGGCCTTTCTGTCTGAAGTTTAGTCTTTAACAAGTGAAATGCTGCTCAATTCCATTGAGATCAGGTGACTGACTTGGCCATTCAACAAGATTCCACTTCTTTGCTTTAATAAACTCCTGGGTAGCATTGGCTTTATGTTTTGGGTCAATGTCCATCTGTATTATGATACACCAACAAATTAGTTTGGCTGCATTTGGCTGGATTTGAGCACACAGTATGTTTCTGAATACTCTCCAGGATGTAAGTGTATTAATATCCAAATCTACCATAAAGAGAAGACTGCATGAAAGTAAATACAGAGAGTTCACTGCACGGTGAAAGCCACTCATAAGCCTCAAGAATAAAGGGCTAAATTGGACTTTGCTTAGAAATATCTTAAAAAGCCAGCACAGTTCTGGAAGAACATTCTTTGGACAAATGAAACCAAGATCAACCTCTACCAGAATGATGGAAAGAAAAAAGTATGGCAAAGGCGTGGTACAGCTCCTGATCCAAAGGATACCACATCATCACAAGAGTTTATCAAAGCACATAAGTGGGATATTCTTGAATGACCAAGGCAGTCACCTGGTCTCAACCCAATTGAGCAGCATTTCACTTGTTAAAGACTAAACTTCAAACAGAAAGGCCCACAAACAAACAGCAACTGAAAACCACTGCAGTAAAGGCCCCGGCAGAGCATTAAGGAGGAAACACAGCGTCTGGTGATGTCCATGAGTTCAAGACTTCAGGCAGTCATTGCCAACAAAGGGTTTTCAACAAAATATTAGTAATTAACAATTATTTAATTTGTCCAATTACTTTTGGTCCCTTTAGAAACAGGACGGCACATGTTAAGGAGCTGAAACTCCTAAACCCTTTGTCCAATTTTAATGTGGATACCCTCAAATGAAAGCTGAAAGTTTGGACTTTATGTCCTTGTCCATCATATAACTATAACTTAAATATGTTTTAGTAAATAGGTACAAAAATTTGTGTCAGTGTCCAAATATATATGGACCTACCTGTATAATGTTGTGACAGAACATATTTGGTTCACAGGCCTGCAGTTTGACATGTATCTTATTGCATCATTTTGTTTAGAAGTAATCCTGAAGGATAGGGTGTATCCACATCTCCCAGTTTCTGGCCACAGTTTGTGCCAAGTTGCAGCAGAGTACACTGTTACTTGTGATTTTAGGAGAGAACTAAGAGCATGTCCTCATGGCAGAGGGGCCACATGAAGGGGGGGGGGGGGGGCGATGAGCGGAGAAAAGCCCTCCCACGTCCCATTGACCTGCACATATACCGTACGAAAACCGGATAGAAGAATGTGCTTGTTCAACCCTTTACAGGCGGCCCGTGGGTGGAAAACCCGTGCAGTGGGGACTGCTGCACGGGTTTTCCATAGAGCCCCGTTGTGCTCGTTTGCTGCCGGTTTTTCAGACCCTCTGCAAAACCGCAAACCGTCTGGAAAACCGGCCAAAAACCTGTGCCGTGGGGACATGCCCTAACAGCAATCTTTATTTTAGTAAAGAAACATGCTCTGCGTTCTCTTTTGTATAAATGTCTCCATTGTTAGCAGGAATATATTTGCCATTTTCAACCTAAATTATAGATGAACATATATAATTGCTGCATAGTTATATAAGTGTGTGGGTGCTTTCATACTTTGTTTAGCTATGGTATGTGACTAATTGATTCCCTTGAGTTATACTGTATGTCTAAACTCTTTGTATAGTTAAAAAGCAATTATACCCTTGTGTTTCTATGTGACAGCAACGTTTCAGTGAGAGCATAGAGTGCCAAAGACGCAGTGATCACAGAGGGTAGAATTGGCTGCAGTGGTGGTTTTGTGTGATGCCAATGTATACATTGCTGCTATAGATACCTGGCTTCTATGGATGCGTCTATACCCTCTGTCAAGATGGTCTGGGCTTGGCATTAAGGTGCTTCCAGAGCCGCAATTATTCTGTAACATGTTACAGCAGATCCTGAGTGTATTGTGTGGCATTCAAAGAACAAATCAAGGTGATACCATATGTGAGAACTATATATCCTGTCACTGAGGTCATTTAATGTACTCTGTAAGTTAATGGAGTTGTACAAACTTTATGTAGATAGTTTGCTTTTTATTCCAGAGAGGAACGCCACTCATGAAGAAATGATCTAACACTAGGATATGCTTTCACTTTATGATGAGTCTCAGCTCTAAGACCAAATTATTGATTGCGACAACAGCTATCACATATTGTCCGGGGAGAAGCTTTTAATCTCCAAATATCAAATATACATGCAAATATATTCTTAGATAGGGCCGGTTCACACGGCTTATTCAAGCCGTAATTGCGGGACTTTCATTATCCCCGGCGCGTATTCCGCCGGGATAATGAACATGTCACTTTGTCCCCGCCCGGCGGATTCACCGAGCGGGGAGGAGAGACAGGATCCACAGTTCTCTATGAGAACTGTGGATTACCGTAATGGCTGGGACGGATTCCAGCCATATTGCAGTGCAGTACAGTGCGCAATACGGCTCAAATCCGTCCCTGCAATAAGCCGTATGAACGGCCCTATAAGGTTGCCTAGCTCTGGTTGCCCACCCCGCATGCATGAATAATTTAGTTATGATGTTTCCTGGTTACGAACAGAGGCTTTTATGGGGTGTGACTTATGTGCTGATGTCACACTCTTAGTCACGCACCATGAAAGCCGCCATTCCTTACTAGGAGAACGTCAAAACTTGGAGATTCGGTGCTCAATTGGGATGTCGGGTCTGACCCGGTGTACAGTAATACCGCCCCATTCCAGGATTGCATACATATACTAATCGTATGGGTGCAGATTAGTACGTGTTTAGCATTTGTGGTGTGGCATAATTGCACTTGTAGTTCCATAGCAGCAACTACAAGTACCAGCATGCCACACCACATGTGTTAAACGCATGTACTAACGGGGGCACAGACAGAAAAACCGGGTGTATAACTTACTATCCTAATCTAGACAAAAAATTTGGACTGAAGTTACGTTCAGAAATGTGCTTGTTCTGACTTACATACAAATTCAACTTAAGAACAAGCCTACATATTTTCTTTAATCCCTATCACTTCAAACCACCGTGTAGTAACGTTTTTGACTAGAAACCTTCAGGCTGTGGTTTAGAAGAATTGTAGGCACCCTACTTACACAGGGCGACATGAATCAACAGGGCTGCGCCATTTTTTTGGCATATCTTGTGCCAAAAAACTGTTGTTGCCCTGTTCTATAGATGTATGAAGCGTCAAACTCCAGACCCAACAGTTTTGAATATGTCAAAGAAAAATTAGGCACAACACTGTCAGTATAAGCCAGACCAAGTTAAAAGTGGTCTGACTGAGGCCAAACTTGTCACAGACAAACTAGAATTGCCATTAAGACAAAAACTAGAAATTATTTCTCAACTAATACCACTAAAATTATAAAAACTATTGTATGATTAGCAGTGTTTAGGGCTAAGAAACAGGCTTTTTTTTTACTGGCGTTCCCCCACCACGCTTGCTCCTGCTGAGGCCTCATTTTTTGGTCCCACGTCACCTTGTCACTCCCAGTGTGGCATCACTTACAGTTGGCATCACTTACTAACAAAAGTAGCTTTGACTGGAAGTGATACCACTCCTGGAGTGCTGCAAGAGCTGTCGAGCTTGAGGTGAAGCTACACCAGGAGGGAGAATGGTAAATGAATCTCTAGAAGACAGTTAAAACACTATTCATAAACCAACTTTAAGGTTAGGCTAATTTTTTGGGCAATTTCACCAAAATTCGATTAGTGTTGATTTCTGCATTCTAAACACACTAATAAACACTGGCTATAGCCTCAATACCCTTGCTGATGCCCTAGTGATGGTGAAATATGTTGGGGTGGGGGGATATGTGAATGACAGACTTTTAATAAGTAGCACTCTTTCAGTCCCTTTTTATAAGGGTATGTATACCTCAGATACCCACACAGAGAATGATAACATAGAGAAAGTTCTGGCAATTTTAATAAGAACGATCAATTAAAAGTGAAGTTTTAAGTGAACCGACAACTATACTGTGAAAGGAGGTTCTCGTAGCCTCTGTTAAATAATGAATTGTATGTAGGTAGAGGCATGTAAAAAAGAAAATATATTAACTTTTTCATACTCACCTTAAATTTGCAGTCTTCTCCTTTGATATATTTAAGAAGCTTTTAATACCCAGGAGGGAGAATAGGGTTTTTCCCTATAACCCAAAAAAATATGAGGAAGAACTTTTAACAATACATCCAAAAAGAACCGCTGGGTTTTTCCCTATGCAGGACAATGTGAAAAAACAGTACCAAAATACTTGGATCCCGCCAAAGAGCAATGGTGGACGCTGGCCCTTGACTGAGCTTTCTGGTGGCAGATGCCAGGTCTGAGGACCCCAATAAATCCTGAAAATGAAAAGGCCACAGCTTTGGTAAAGCATTGTATCCCCTTTTAAGTTTTCCTGCACCCTAGTGTCCACTTGAATGTGACCATACTGAAGGCCCCTGTACAGTGGGTAGCAGGATGAGGACATAGCGCTACACCAGCGCTAGTGTCCTACTGATAGGCTATTACTTTGTCAGATGGTAATACCTGTAAGGTGCTGTTTTGTAATGTGCTGTCAATCTCTGTCCATCAGGTTCATCCCTACAAATCTTAAATGTCTGGCAATGTGCCATCTGGACAGGGCTGTGTTATGTTACTGCTGCTGCTATGTACACACACTGTGATTTTCACTTTTTGGCACCGGAAGCATCACCTGTTGTTTCGACATAGTTGTGGTCATTTAGCATTTGGTTCTTCATGTGGTGAGATGAAAATGAACCACCTGCTGCTTCAGACTTAGTAATGATAAAGGCTTAAAATAATTGGCAGCCCACAGGCTTGTCATAAGATGCATTGTGATGCAGACTGAGGACACAACCCAGCTGGGTATTTCTGGATAACTGGACACATAGAATAAAAGGTTCACTCACCCAAGATTTTCCTCCCGATGCTCCACTCTCCTCTGTGCTAGAAATGTTCAACCATTTTTGTGTATCCATTGCGGTATGATAACTTTATTACTTTTGTTGCTGGCTCAAGCGATTTGATGCAGTTCTAGGAGTACAGCACCATAGGATTAAAACAGGAAGCCCACCTCATTATGGAACATGTAGAAATCACAGGCAGACTGTTGTCATTGGGCTTTTCTACATTCAAATCTAAAAAACTCAACATTTTAAATTAGGGTATAAGTTATACCAATTCGTCCTGTATATTGTGATGTATAATCTGAATGTGACCTCTAATCCTGGATTCAATAAATAACAATTTCCTTATATCTTTGTGTACACTGAGCTATGTGTCTCCATTAAAGGGAATGTGTCATCAAAAAATGACTTATTGTTTAACTCACATTTTTATGTTAAACATTTTTTAGGAATTTTTAGTTATGTTTTTTTTTTTCCAGATCACTTTCAGTATTTTTTTTCATAATTCTTAAGTCCTGCAGTTATCACTTTGGCCACTAAGCCTAATAATCGTCTGACACTTCCTGCTCTGTTTAGAGAGCTTTTCAGCAGTGTGCTCATTATCAGTAACAGCAGGGTCACACTGAAAGGAGACACCATTGTGTACAGATAACACAGAATCCACCAGTCACAAGAGGAGGTGTCACAGCTCCCCCTCTCCCCTCCCTTCACAGTGAAAACTTTCCTATACAAGTCTATGGGACAGAATCCTATGGGCATGAAGCTGCTGTAAAGTATCTCTCTGACTGCTGATAAAGCAGTGCAAGCAAGAATGTCTTCCCCACAATCATATATAGACGGCCGAATAGAGAAATCTACAATCAGGAAATAAAAATGACTGAGAGGAAAAGAATATGGATCAGGGTCTTGATTTAATAAGTAAAAAAAAATAAAAAATGGCGACAGATTCCCTTTAAGCCTTTTCCTATCGGCTAAACTCAGTGAAAGCATACATAGGAGGACACTAGATACAACTCTTTTCCATTTATTGACTCTGTACAAAGTCCATATTTATAGACACTTTTGTGATTCAAATAACATTAGAAAAAATAGCTCAAATATACTTATCGATCAGTCTGTGATCTACGCAGCATGCATTTTGAGTCCATGAAGGATAGCAGGGAGACGCTGAGCAGCGGGCGTCCTGAACACCGGTGCAACTTTTCGAAGAACACTTCTTTTTCAAGCATCAAAAGTATTCAAGCTTGAAAAAGAAGTGTTCTTCGAAACGTTGCACAGGTGTGCAGGACGCCCGCTGCTCAGCATATCCTTACTATCCTTCATGGACTCAAAATGCATGCTGCGTAGATCATAGACTGATCGATAAGTATACTTGAGCTATTTCTTCTAATGTTATTTGAATCACAAAAATGTCTATAAATATGGACTTTGTACAGAGTGAATAAATGGAAACGAGTTGTATCTAGTGTCCTCCTATGTATGCTTTCACCTCTAATCCTGGACTACCATTGTGAAATCCCCATGATGCACTTGTGTTGAGCCAATGCCTGTTTATAATATGCAATGGTCTCTCAGGTTACAACAGCTGCAGGATACAATATTTTTATCATACAATGGTCTTTACTGGGAACATATGTAGAATGTAGTTTCAAGATACAGATGTCTCAGACAATGATCCAACCCATTATCATGGATAGTTTACTTGTTAAATCCCTGTATTAGTAAAGTACATGTACTAATTGGCGGACTTGTAGTGCCCCTCTACAGCACAGTGCACTACGACATGTTCTGTACTGCTCTTTACATGTGCCAGGATGAAGGCCAATTTTTTGTACATTGTGTATTAAGTACATGACCAAAAGAAGCTGCTGTCCAGCATTCATCTCACTGTAACAGGATCAGCTGGGAATAGCAAAGCTGATATGCCAACAACTGCTGTAGAACCACCCACAGCCTAACCAGAAAGTGGGAATCTGAAGATGGCTGTGACTCTATGAAACAGCATGGTGGGAACGATCCTTTAATCTTCATTTTGCATTATTTGGGTGGTCACATTTTGAGACCTTGGAACCAATTACCAATTTTCCATAGAGTTTTGGTTTCAACATACAATGATTTCAACACGCAATATTAATTGGTTCCGGGGTGACCATTGTATGTTGAGGGATCACTATAATTTATTTATCTTACTTTTATAGTGACCTTTTGTACTACTACTTAAACACTTTTCTAGGTGTGAATTAGTGGTGAATACTTAGCCTGTATACAGCCATCACAATGCTATTTGCACAAAATGGTCCTCAATTTTTAATATGATCCAATAAAGCTACAACTTTTAATCTAATCATTTTTGTGGATTGAACTACAGACGCTGGATATTACCATTTGAAAATTTACCCTTTACTTTGGGAGCTGTGCTTCGGGCTCCCTTATCCCTGCGACTGGTTCAACACATCTGAGTCTGGGTGAGCTGAAACATTTTTTGCTTGTTGTTTGAATACTTAGGCTGTGTTCACATCTACATTATGGTTTTCCTAATAAACAGAAACTATGACACAGATCTGGAACCATCACATGATGGACACCAGCAGAAAAGGGTGGACTCTTTTGACTTAGACACTATAGTTAAACACAATAGACATTCTGTCATTTAGATGGGAAGGAAAGCCATGCATATTGCATCAGTCATCCTGGCATGTATGGAATCTGTATGCTGTATTATTTTTCATTTATTTACAACTGGATAGAATGGTAGAAATGCAACTGTATGAATCTGGTTGACTATGTCTGGGGCGCATGCATTCAGTTGGCAGATTAGAAGCTAACCTCATGCCTGAATGTACATGAAATTAGACTAGCCTCCCCCACATTGGGGTCCCAACTGAACTGGAAATGCAGCTGCTCTTTTTTGAGACTACTTAGGATCATACATGGATGTAGACAAAGCTTTAAAATCCAGTCGTGATACATTATGTTAAGACAGTGACAGAAACTATTGTTGACATATTAGTATCATCCTGTCTGCTCAAGTCTGACCCTTGAGGATTGATCTTTTTGTAGTTTGCTGTGTGGGTGGTTTGTTTGTTTATTTGCTTCACTTAGATTCAAGGGGTATGTATGGTATATGGGAATCAATTAATGCATCTTAAGTACCATAGACAAGATGCAAGCAAACAGTCATCTCCATCTGTGGTTCATTTGGCAGATTATATAATATGTGGTTATGTGTATATACATAAATAAATAAATATATATCTATATATACACACACACAGTGGGGAAGTATTTAGTCAGCCACCGATTGTGCAAGTTCTGATGAGAGAGGCCTGTAATTGACATCATAGGTAGACCTCAACTATGAGAGACAAAATGCGAAAACAATTCCCGAAAATCACATTGTCTGATTTGGAAAGAATTTATTTGCAAATTATGGTGGAAAATAAGTATTTGGTCAATAACAAAAGTGCATCTCGATACTTTGTTATATATCCTTTGTTGGCAATGACAGAGGTCAAACGTTTTCTGTAAGTCTTCACAAGGTTGGCACACACTGTTGCTGGTATGTTGGCCTATTGCTCCATGCAGATCTCCTCTAGAGCAGTGATATTTTAGGGCTGTTGCTGGGCAACACGGACTTTCAACTCCCTCCAAAGGTTTTCTATAGGGTTGAGATCTGGAGACTGGCTAGGCCACTCCAGGACCTTGAAATGCTTTTTATGAAGCCACCCCTTCGTAGCCCTGGTGGTGTGCTTTGGGATCATTGTCATGTTGAAAGACCCAGCCACGTTTCATCTTCAATCAATGCCCTTGCTGATGGAAGGAGGTTTGCACTCAAAATCTCACAATACATGGTCCCATTCATTCTTTCATGTACACAGATCAGTCATCCTGGCCCCTTTGCAGAGAAGCCCCAAAGCGTGATGTTGCCGCCCCCATGCTTCACAGTAGGTATGGTATTCTTTGGATGCAACTCAGCATTCTCTCTCCTCCAAACATGACGAGTTGTGTTTCTACCAAACAGTTCTACTTTGGTTTAATCTGACCATATGACATTCTCCCAATACTCTTCTGGATCATCCAAATACTCTATAGCAAACTTCAGATGGGCCCAGACATGTACTGGCTTAAGCAGGGGGACACGTCTGGCACTGCAGGATCTGAGTCCCTGGCGGCGTAGTCCCTGATGGTAGCCTTTGTTACTTTGGTCCCTGCTCTCTGCTTGTCATTCACTAGGTCCCCATTATGGTTCTGGGATTTTTGCTCACCGTTCTTGTGATCATTTTGACCCCACGGGGTGAGATCCAAGGGAGATTATCAGTGGTCTTGTATGTCTTCCATTCTCTAATTATTGCTCCAACAGTTGATTTCTTCACACCTAGCTGTTTGTCTATTGCAGATTCAGTCTTCCCAGCCTGGAGCAGGACTACAATTTTGTTTCTGGTGTCCTTTGACAGCTCTTTGGTCTTCACCATAGTGGAGTTTGGAGTGTGACTGAGGTTGTGGACAGGTGTCTTTTATACTGAGAAATTCAAACAGGTGCCATTACCACAGGTAATGAGTGGAGCACAGAGGAGTCTCTTAAAGAAGAAGTTACATGTCTGTGAGAGCCAGAAATCTTGTTTGTTTGTAGGTGACCAAATACTTATTTTCCACCATAATTTGCAAATAAATTCTTTCCAAATCAGACAATGTGATTTTCTGGATTTGTTTTCTCATTTGTCTCTCATAGTTGAGGTCGACCTATGATGTCAATTACAGGCCTCTCATCTTTTTAAGTGGGAGAACTTGCACAATTGGTGGCTGATTAAATAATTTTTTCCCCACTATATATACATATATTAGGGGACAGACGGCAGAATATAACTGCAGATCAGACTCAAGTTTTGTTTTTTGTCTGTTACCATGGAAACACATTGATTTAGCATAGAAGCTGTACACACAAAAAATAAGAAATTTTTAATCATGACCATCTGTAAAGTTGATTAATTTTCCATTGCATTGAATAAATACAAAATTGGTTGCAAAAGTGTCCATATTCTTTAAGAACATTGCAATTTTTCATAGCACAATCTGGTTTCTCTTCCAATCTGTATTGATTGTATTCATAAAAACCATGACTGAGCATCCTGACACAAGGAACCTTTCCAGACTAGGAATACGTGTCACCCATAATTGAATACAGAATGTTTGTTGTTCTCTGGATGCCTAATGCTCAATGTTTAACATGCCTTTTGTAAATGTCACTGTAAGCAGCGATGAAAGGATCCCTTTCCACTAGAGAGACTGTGTGCCTCACCTGAAATACGCTTATTGTTGCTACACACATATCACATTTTAGGCTATTCCTAATTTTTAGGAGTCTCAAAGTGTCATGGGCAAGGACTTTAGAAAGATTAGGTGATTTTAAGGGTATGCGACGAAATACGTATTAGTTTACTCACTAAAAGTATGTGGTTGCAAGCACGTAATTTCAATGAGAAAATGAGGCGCGCTGGCCCGAGGCAGATTTCTGCCTCCTGTACTTCTCGCCGTGTAAACACCTCAAAGAATTGACATGTACAGCGCACTGAAAGATACACAACTAAAATCATTGTTGTCTGCACGATGACAATGATTTTACACCGCACTCGGAGTGCTGTACTTGAACATTGTTTAAATCATATTTTGCAGTGTACTTCGGCAAAAATATGTCGTGTGACCATTCCCTAAAAGTGGCATATAGTTGATTTACATTCAATGTTGGTGCAAGAAAGTGTTGGAAGCTTTGTGTTTTCTTAAGATTTTATTTACTATTTTGCCATAGGCAAACTTAAACTCTATCCGTTCTCAATCTATAAAGCACTAAAACTTAACTTTTATTATGTATAACACTAAACCTCTATACACACTATTAAAAACCTGATTTCTAACCTCTCAATATCTCCCTTTCTGCTCCTGAAGCATCCTACTTGGGCAGTCCTCCCTAATCTAATGGACATAAAACATATAAGGTTTCCTTGTGAGACCCTCTGCAGCGGGTGACATTTGTAGACAGAGGTGAGAAATCACAATTATAATGTCATGCCTGACCTCCCCAACATGTTTCACCAACTAAATGTCTTCATCAGGGGATAGAGGTCCGGTCCTCTATCCCCTGATGAAGACATTTAGTTGGTGAAAGCCTGTCATGTTCTAGACAGTTAAATTGTAGTTTGTACAGTTATAGGATCCTGATACTAAGGGCCACATGTATGAAAACTGCATAGGTCTAAAACACACTTTTTTGCCCATAGTAACCTATGGGCAACAAAGGGAGTTTTAGACCTAAACAGTTTTCATACATGTGGCCCTAAGAGTCTCATTTTCAGTGTATAATGCGCCTTATGTCTGAAAGAGTTTTTTTGTGTTCATAAATGGTGTGTACAGTTTAACACGCCTCGTCTATGTGTTAGGCGCATTACGGAACTTAGGCGCAGAAATAATGCGCCTAACACGTACAAAGGCTATAGATAGGCTGGAAATAAGGGAAAAGTCATTAGAATAGCATGTCAGTGAATAGAAACTATGGTACTGATCCTGCTTGGTTGGCCACAGGTTCCAGCAATACCTGTGGTGTGCTGGCTCTTGCTGTATGTAGAATAAAGGGGGAAAGTAGCAAAAGTAAATTTAAAATTGAATGTAGTAAAAATTTAAAATATAAAAATCTATTAATTTTAAATACATTTTATAGGATATGCTTTTATATTTTTGGGATATTATATAGCACAGATTTTTTTCCAGTCGGTTTTAACATCGGCCAGATTCCGGCTGATTTTCAAACCTGTTGGATCATCTGCAGTACATTCAATGTACGGGGCCAACGGCAAATCCGAAAACCAGCCGTGGGTTTTAGCGCAAGTCTGCGTCAAAAACCGCAGTCCAGCGATGTTAAAATGCTATCGGATTTTGGACGGCCTTTTAACATTGCTGAGTAGACATAGCCTAAGTATTGCTATAGCTGCCATGTCGACTGCTATGAGGCATGGAGGATTGAGAGGGCCCACTCAGGTACCAAAACATTGTGGGCGACATGTCAGAAAAGACATTGGGCCACATGTATGAAACTTTTTAGGCCGAAAACTCACTATTATACCCATAGTAACCTATGGGCAAAAAAGTGAGTTTTAGACCTAAACAGGTTCATACATGTGGCCCATTGTTTTAAGGCTCAGTAAATAAGTGCACTGTCTGAATGAATGAACCTGTCTAAAATCTGGCCACGGTATACCTTGCATAGTATAATTGATGCAACTAATCTAGGCGCATAGAATAATTCAGGCGCATAGCATGTCATTCCTAGCATATTTGATGCGCCTACATTAGACACATTCAAATGTGTTGTGCCTGGTGAATAATGCGCGTAGTTTTGATGTACTACAGTTCATTTATATAGAAAATAGGGCGTCAACAGTTTTTTGCCGCAAAATACACCAAAAAAAGGTGCAGCCGTAATGGGACATGTCACCCTGTGTTTTTTGAAAAGAACAAGTAGTTGGTGTTTTATTTGCTAAATAGCACTACTATGTTGGTTCCCTGATATATGGCGACATTATTTATACCTTATACCATTAATTATTGCTACTTATGCTACTGTTTTAGCTTATTGTCATTTGGTGACGTGGTCCCATCTCAATTTGCTATGGGGCCCTATAAATTCTAGTTACGCCACTGGTACCAACATCAGGGGATTGTTCACTCATTTGCTGGCGGTAAGATGGAACAGGCCAAGAGCTGGACCACCCGTCTGAGAATTTACAGGAGAAAGATCGAAAAAAGCCAGCAAGAGCAGGTAGAACAAAGCGGAGTGAGAAATAAGCAGTAAGAGAGAATAGGACCGAACTGGGTGAGAAAGAGGGAGTGAGCTATAGAAATAGCCCTGCCTAGATTGCTCATGGGAAGCTTACTAAGGGACAGCACCAACCCTTAGGCTTGACGACCTGCAGACTGGTGTCTCGAGTGAGAAAGGCACGGTGAGGACAAGAGAAAAGAATTGCCAGAAGAGCAATTGTAACAGAGGAGAGAAGAGTAATATGATCTACCTGTGAAGTGACCTAAGAAAGAAGTGTAACCTGCCTACGTTGATGCTATGAGTGAAGCCTGGAAGATCGCAAGCTGAGAGTCTCTGTGATTGCTTGTACGCCCGCAATCCCACACGAGTAGGCCAGGCCCCCACGCACATCCGCTTCCCCGATGTACCTGCCTGCTTGACACCTGGGACCTGCAATGCTCCTCCTACACTTGCGCGCACCTTGTGCAAGTGTATGATGCTCAGCCAGTCATCCTGCAAAGTATACAAAATGTTTCAGAAAAAATGCATGACTTCATTGTTATGGCCAAGTGTCTGCCACTGAGAGCATTGGGATATGTGTACCTCATCTGTCCATGGGCAATGTTTAACTACTCAGAAGAGTGCTTGTACAGGAAGACTGCAATCATATGCATTATGAGAGAACAAAGTTGTTATAAAGTTGCCTTGAGATTAGAAAAACCTGGTTTTCTTCTAGGCACAGCAACACATTTTGTGTGAATTGTGTCAAGTCGTGAAGCTTTGGGCCATTCAAGTGAATAGAGATAAGTTGCAATGCCATATGCAAACAAAGAGCGGCCATATTTTTTTAATCTCATACTAATTTTCTTAATACTCCTCTGAAAGTTTTAATAAACACTCTGTTTTGCATTTGGCTCCGTAACGTCTTTCCACAGACACCTACCTCTTCTTTATCGAAAAACCTAGTGCTAACCTTCATTGAGTCCAGATCTTCTGAAATGTCTTACCCAGCTCCCGTGTAACACCTTTGTCTAACCAACCGTATGATTCTTTATTCTTTGTATATATCCATCATAAGTAGTTTCAGAGTGGATGAGGCTCCTCTGAGCCAATTTGTGTTTATAAAGCTACATAATGATCTGTATATGTACTGGTTCCACCAATTGTACCAAGATTAGACCATGTAAACACCGTGTCAGGGTGATAATACACAATGGGTTCTTATAAGATTAATTGTGAGTGGCACTGTGGACGTGCTCCACATGAAATTCTTATGATCCTTCATTTGCTTTGTGTACATTCTCTTATGAAGTTCACTACCAAAACGTTATAATCTTTGCAATCTAGTTGAAGCGTAAAAGGATTGTTGCAAATAGTACTAATACTATATTATGAAAACTGCACAGCAGGAGAGCCATTAGGAAAATGAATACCAAATATAACTGAAGCTATTAAAATTGTATTTATCTCACTAGTAGAATAGATTAAAAGGGCACTTACGCCAGAAAGAGATATTTTTGTTAAAAACAATATTCCTGGTAAGCAATTTGTTTTTAAATTAATATTTTAGCAGTCCTATGCAATTAAAAATTACATATAAAATCTTGCCCTTCTGTAACTGTGATAATAAAAAGATAAAACTGCAGACTGGCAGGGCAAACTAATCTATGTTTATGGTTAGTGCTACGAAAAATTCTTATCTGCATGTAGTTATAAATAGTAGGCAATGATATCATGATCGTTTTATTGTTCTCTGCACAGGGATGGATAGAGATTAGACTAGCCCTAAAGGGAATGATGAGCAATACATGAAAGGATAATGGGTTAATCATTTTCTGCATTGGGTGGTTCCATCTTTCCTCAGACTTATCAGGTGTTACTGATAACACTTATTGGGCCTGGAAAATAACCGTCAAGCAATCCTCATTTCTGGATTATCAGAGCTCATAGAGGGTAAGTCAGAAAAACAAACCAGAAAGTGATGTACATAGGGGAACTTTAAACATTTTTTATCAAAAAAGACCCCCAATGGCATATGACCGCTGCAGCCAATCAGTGGCTGCAGTAGTGACATCCCGTTCAGAACAAGATTGGAAGAAAAACTGCATTGATCTGGAAGACATAGATCTGGATCCAGAGAGCAGAGCATTTTTTTTTTTTAAACAGGGCAGCAATATCCTGATAAAATAGTAATTAAATTTAACCAGAGAACCCCTTTTATTTTAGCAAAACTATACCTTTACACTACAATTTTCTATGTGACTTGTGAGCAATGAGAGATTAGAGAAAGCAGGGAGAGGAGGGGAAAGACGTTCCCTAACCAGAGGAAATACAATCTTCTTTATCTCCTGACCAAAGAAAACTCAATAAAGCAATGTATTTAGAGAAAGTCTTCAATTATTTGTCCCAACATGTTAAAAGCGAATCACTGTAGTGAGAAAAAAAGATGGGACAAAAAAAAACATGTAAGTAGAAGCTAACATTGTCTCAGTATGTGCCCTATCATACTTATTGTACCACAGTTATCTATTTTGATGCCATTTTCTTTCTAATAAGCCTGCAGTTCAGCCTCAGCAGCTGGCAGTGTGTTAGTAATGATATCCCAGTTTCCCCACAAGCCCATTTAAAACATAAAGATCTCTTAAATGAGGCTTGTATAAGAAGGCTCCTCAATCTGTTCAGATGTGCTCCACATTTCCTTGGTTGTCTTTTGTCTCTCTTGTGAAATGAGCTGGAAAAAATATTTAAATACATTTTTTACAGCAAAATAGGACACGTGGGACTGTTAATTGTGCTCATTAGGCAGTTTGCTGACTGTTTTCTCTTTACTGTTAAATGATACCCAGTTTTATAATGTTCTTGGATGCCAGTGAGGGGTGGAACAGTCCCAGCACACTTATGGCAAAGTTTAGGGGTGTTTAATTTTTGTAACTTGGTATTAGACTTGTTTTAGTGTATTATTTCCCATTTATTAAAGTTGTACTTGTCCTATTTGTATTTTATAGCAAAGTTTGAAAAAGTTTAAGGTCTCATGCAAACATCTGTGTTACAGCTATGTTCAAGTTGTTTGGAGCCATAATGCCAAAGTCTATTGGGCCGTACTGAATCTATTTATGCCTCTAATCTTAAAGGGGCTGTCACGCTACAAAGAATAGCTTTCACATTGTAGGGAACACAAAATAAAGACATTTTCCAAATATATTGCTTTGTTCCTCTGTTTTCCCTAAGGAGATACAAGTGAATTTATGACCTCCCTGGCTATTTCAGTTCCCTCAGTAAACAATTCTCCACCTGCTGTTTGTTCAATGAGATAACAGTGAGTGGGGTCATCACACAGGCCATGGCAGTGTCCCTGCTGCTGAGCAGTAAAAAGCTTGATTTATGTAAAAGAAACAGAACTGTAATTAGGGCTTTTGTTTTGGGGATCAGATAAAGCCTGAGAGCAGTTTGAAAAGCTGCTTAGCTAATCTGATCTAATTAGCAACTGAAAGCATGAAGCATGGAGCTGTATGCAAATGAGTCAGTCTGAACCAGGAAGTGACAGAGTATTTCATTCATGCATTCTGTGAAACTCTGTAGGGAGACAACTCCTTTAATTCCCTAAGGACCCGGCGTGTTTTTTTTTTTTGTGACACGTTCGTTTTTCCCTCCTCACCTTCCCAGAGCCATAACTTTTTTGATTTTTCCACCTACATAGACATATGAGGGCAAGATGTACTTTCTAATGGTGTTATTCACTGTGCTATAGAATATACTGGGAAACCGCAAAAAAATTCTAAGTGGGACAAATTGTGAAAAAAACCAGATTTTCGCCATGTTTCCGGGTGTTTTGCTTTTACGGCGTTCAATCTTCGGTAAATATAATGTGTTATCTGTATTCTACAGGTTGTTACGCATCCGGCAATACCAGACATGTAGGGTTTCCTTTATGTTTTGGTACCGTAAAAAAATTCCAAACATTTTCTATTTTAGAAATTTGCGCCGCGGCGCCATTTTGTGCGACCAATAACTTTTTTGTACTAACACCTATGGACGTCAGTGGGCATTTTTGCGGGCTGGAGCGTACTTTTCATTGCTAGCAGTTTGGAATGCATGTGACTTTTTTGATCACTTTTATTACATTTTTTGAGTGAGGTAAAATTACCAAAAAACGCAATTTTGTCGTTTGGAATTTTTTTCCTTCTACGGTGTTCAGCGTACGGGATAAATGATGCTATATTTTTATAGATCGGACTTTTTCGGATGCGGCGATACCAATATGTGTAGCTTTTTTATTATTTTAATGATTTTATTTGTAAAATGGGGAAAGGGGGGGATTTGAACTTTTAATACTTTTTTTTTTTGTACTTTAAAACTTTATTTTTTTTTCACTGTAACATTTAGTCTCCTTATGGTGCTTGACCACTAGGGGGCACGTTTGTTAATACAGCCCATTGCATTGCCTATGCAATGCATTAGGGTGTACAAAGATGGCGGTTTCCCCACTTCCTGTCTATGGCCGTAAGTGGGGAAATATAAGTGACGGGAGCCTTCACAGGGCTCCCCACTGCCGTGTCCGGTCGTCGGATCTCTGCAGCTATGCTGCGGTGATGCCGATGACCCTGACTATCGGTGCGCAGCACCTATCGTCATTCAGTCAGAGGCCGCGGCCATCTTTGCCGCGGTGTCTGACAGGTTAAACAGCGCCAGCGGGCGACGCCACCCGCCGGTGCTGTTACTGCCAGGTGTTAGCGGCAATCAGCTTAGTCTGGGTCGGCTTTTCCTGGAGTGGCCAAAGTGATGGGAGGGTGGCCACTCCCACGTACCAGATGAGGCTGGTATTGGGCCTAGAAAGTCTAGGTTAGCAAGCCTGTGTTTTGTGCTGGTGTCTCTCTGAGGATAAAGACATATTCACTGTAACAGACACAGTCTGTATTAAGCACAAATCGGAGCTCAGCTTTTATAGTCACAAAGCAGTTCTCTTTATCATGCAGGTCAGTATCATTCTCGTATTTTTTTTATTAGCTCTGCAGCACCAATACGTTTCTAATTTTCCATCTATGAACCTCAGTGACGGCTTGTTTTTTTGTAGAGTGAAGTGGTTTTAATTGTTTTTTACATTTTTGGGGAGGCAAAGTGAACAAAAAAATCAATACAATTTTTAAAGTTATTTATTAATAGATCAGACTTTTAGAGACGTGGATATAATGCTTATGTTTAACTTTTTTATTGTTTCTTTTTTTATCTGTGAAATATGGAAAAAGAGTATTTAACATTTTTAATATTTTTTACTTGGAATTTTAGTCCTTTGCACACTATTCTGCAACACTATTGTATAGCAGAATAGTGTGCATTTAAAGCTCTTATTTCACCCTGCCTATAAAATAACATCCGGCACCTGCCGTGTATGGAGTTGGTTCAACACCTGACCCAGCTACTTACAATATATCTTTGCTCCCCCCCATGATCAAACAGGAATAGGTGCCTCCGACAGTTGCCTACCCGTCATCACTTCCCAAGAGCATGTGCACATCCTGTTTCAATTCAACTGTACTCAATTCAACTGTACTCTATGTTGTTATTACACTATTAAGAAGAATTAATGATAATAAAAATTTTCTCCTTTTAGATAAATGTGAACCTTGTGTTCTTATTGTTTTTATGTTGTGTTGTTGATAAAGTTTACTTAAGGATGACGTAGAGTATGACGGGGTATCAAGCTAGTCAAGTTGTATAATGTTTGAACCATGATTAAGATCATCTAAGATCGAAACGCGTTGGTTGTTATCCTTGCAAGCTTCTTGTCGTGTGATGTCCACTTTCTCGTGTTTGGAATAATAAAGCATTGAAGAATTTTATTCAACCCAGTGCGGATCTACCTTCATTGATAAAGATTTTGTCTCAGCTGCTTGGGATCCTGCACGGGAGCGGTGAGCTGTTTCCTCCCTATGTTTGCCTTGATTGATGCCAGCAATCAGTAACGGGCTCCTGCTGAAACTTCCTATACTTCCTGAAGATTTGGAGGCCCCTCGCAGAAGGGTGCTATGGAAGCACATTCCATGAGAAATGTGGACGACTATACTAAAAGATTGGACCAGCTATCGGACATTTTCTCAAGCGGTCAAATAGTGAGTACTGATAATATAGAAATACGACAAGGTATGCTGCAATTGGAGAAATATTTTGTTAAAGAAGTTAAGACCTGGTGGGATTTAAGTAGTATTCGTACTTACTTAGAAAAACGCATGATCCCCCGCGGCTTACGTGTTAAGAAATCTCCAACCACTGTGTATAATGAGGAATTCATGACAAAGTGGAATGATATCCTTTCTAACTGCTCCCTACAACTCATGGAATTAATAGTAGTTTATGAAGAAGATTCATTAAGAGAAATAAAAGAAAAAATCAAAGAAATACAAAGCACTCTCCAACCTTTTGTTGAATTGAAAGAAATGCAGGATTTGGATGAGAAATTAAAAAAGAATGTGTCTAAATTAGAAGCTGACATAGTTGCCATGAAAAAGTCTAAATATCAGCGAGATTTAAATGATTACCAAAAGGACTGTGTATACCAATGGGGTAATTGGGAACGTACATATTCAACCCCTAGATCTATCCTTAAAAAACCTCGTTTCTGGAAAAATTCTAAATATCAGAAATATAATAGACGAGTGAGCTTCAGTTCAATTGAACAGGATAGCTCAGATGGAGTGTCAGAAGATAGAGACTCTGATGCTGTACCCGGCACTTCAGCACAATTGGACCCTCTAAATATTAAAAAGATGGACAAAAATAAAAACAAAAACAAATCAAAAAACGATGTAGAAGAGGGGGTAGAAAGCACCGAAGAAGATCAGACCTCCAAAGTGGCCAAGAAAAGGGAACCAAAGAAGAAAGCAATGTAGCCCTTTCTGCCCGTCTTTATTTTCCTTTCTAAAATCGGGAAATTGCAGTTCTTTCTCGGATTAAATTTGCCCTACTTCACATTTTTAAGAATATGATCCCTTCTGCGATTTTTTAATCGTTTGTAAGAACGTTTGATGGTAAAAAAATTTTTTTTTAAATTAAAGAGAATACATTTAATAGTAGTCTGTGGGGGGGGGTTTAAAAAATGATGGTGCAAAAAAACAATGAAATTTTTGTTCAGCTCTTTTTCGGGAAAAGTCTGGGTCATAGAGATTTGTTTTCAATTAGAATCTGAAGGAAATTTTTAGTTGCTCAACAAGTCCCGATACTTTTGTTGTACGTAATACCCTTTTTTTTAAAACCCGTGCAATAAAGAAATTTAAGTAGTTTATTTGATTTCAGGTATTGGAGCGAGAGTTGATAGATTTGCAAATTACAGTCACTAGATTTGACAGGGGGGATAACTTGACTAAATTAAAAAAGAAAAGCAATTTTGGGAATTTTCCCCTAAACCCTTTAGATTTTAAAAAAATTTGGGAAAGGGTGACAAAGGGGGGTCTTTTTTTTCTGAAAACTGGGCTGTATATACAACTAAAAAGAGAACCTGGTTTTTCTGATCAAAATACATATAAAAAATTACGATGTGACCCAAACAGAAAGTTTTCGGAAAGATTTTGAGAGAATTTTAAAAAAAGGTTTTAGGCCCCTTGGCATTTTCAATCAACCCGGGGAAAAAGATTTTTTTAATGTAAAATAACCCGGGTTTTGCCCATTTTCCATTCATTTCCCAAAATTAAATTTTTTTTAAATGCGGTTTCCACCCTTTCCCCTGCGCCCCATTTTGGCTGGAATTTTGGGGCAATGGGAAAGAGAATTTTTGCCAATGGTGGAATTTTTTATTGCAACCAAATTTTGCCCCTTTTTGTCCCGGTTTCCTAAAAAAACTCCCAAAAATGTTTTGAGTGTAATTGAGACCTTTGATTGGAGGAACCCCGGTACTCCTGGAAATTTTTATGTTGGTTGGGGGAATCATTTTTATTCTTTTAAAAACCACACCACCCAGGGTATAATTGCTTTTGTCCTACTTTTTGGAGAAAAATTCCAATTATTCTCAAAAACTTAAAGGAGTTTATTCTTGAAGTGTTTCAAAAAAATTTTTGTAAAATAATTTTTTTTATGTTCAATGGGATTTTTTTTTGCAAAAGGTGGGGGGCTTTATGGGGAGCAAAAATTTTCGCCCTCTTTTGCTAATATTT
>JAODAL010014665.1:0-86638 GCA_025379985.1 Phyllomedusa bahiana
ATGCAAAAACAACCCCATTTGAAATCTATGTCCATTAACATGCCTACCTATTCTGAAAACCCCCCTCTTAAAATGGCGCATCGCCCTCGGGTCACAAATAGCTACAGCCCCTGTTTTGATCTCCCCCAATAGGCTTCGCACGGGTTTTGCTATCTACAGACCGGTTCTACTGCAGCCTAGAGAAGCCAGAAAACAGCCCCTGAATTCAAAGGAAACCAAGAAAACAGGACTGGGGAGATAAATCAAGTAGTGAACAACCCCTTTAAGCCTTTTTTCACATCTTAGTTCAAGCTCAATTCCACAAAAAGGGGGCACTTTATGCTAAAGGGCATAAAGGAAACCAAAATGGACCCCAAACAGTCAAAGGGTTCCCCTTCCCATTTTCTTTTGTTTTCTCAAAATTAAAAGCTCATCTTCACCGAACGGGTTTTAAAAAGTTAAACAAATAGGGTCCAAAAATCTGGATCAGTTGACCTAAAAGGGTGCAGGTTTTTCCAATGAGCCGTTCTACCTTTGTTAAAATGCAAGAAAATAAAATAGGATTTTTATATTTGAAGCAGTCTCCTTTGGGGCCCCACCCCTCTTGAAGACAATTTTTTTGTTTTTTTTCCCCACAAAATTTCCCTTACTGAGCGTTAATGGAGTAACCACCATACAATGCAACGGTGAGCTGGCCCCAATTTTTTCCCCTTTTCTGTCCAAAAAAAAACCCATAATCACCTGTCCCGCCCCTCCTCTCCCCTCTTCAATTTACCTTCTGTTTTTTTTAAATGGTGGCCCCCCACTACAGCATCTCCCCACCATTGGTGATTTAAGCAAGTTAATCCCTTCAAAAAGTTGTAAGGAAAGGGAT
The DNA here is from genome assembly GCA_025379985.1 of Phyllomedusa bahiana. Lineage (NCBI taxonomy): Eukaryota > Metazoa > Chordata > Amphibia > Anura > Hylidae > Phyllomedusa > Phyllomedusa bahiana. The sequence continues at coordinate 854 of JAODAL010014665.1, forward strand.
AAATCACGAGTCTGCACAGAAGTTGTGTAGCCCCCCTCTTCCAAATTAACCCCAAACAAAGTTGCTGCAGAAAATTTTTGATTGACAGCACATTTCCAACCCCTATTACCCACTCTTCCATTCAAGCATCTGCCTCCTCAAATTCTGCTTACACAAGGCAGTTTTTAAGGAAGGCACTTTTTTGGGTTTCAAAAGGTAAAGAAAAAGGGAAGCATCCAAAACAGACCCCCACAGATTCAGAAAAAACCGAGTTTTACAATCTACCCATCCAAATCCATCAAAAAAAATAAACCTTTAAAAATTCCCATTCATTTTTTTGCAGTTACAGACCCACCCCTTTTTCATAAAGAACAATGGTTCTTTTCCCCCCCGCAAGTAGATCTTTTTTCAGTTTTGGGGGACCCCCCGTCCTTTGTTCGGTTCTTAAAAGTTTGTACCTGTCCGTCAGGGAAGCCTCACCTCCCAAGGGGTCGGGGAAATATAGATGCCTTCACAATTCACTGCAAAACATTTGGGTTCCCTCATCATCGCATCCACACCTTACTTCTATGGAAAAACAAAAAGGCTGGCCAGCCCCGGGAAGGCACCCGGGTCTCCATGGGGCGGGGGACTGGGCTCCACCTATGTAAGATTTAACAAGGTATTAGAAACCCCCAACTGATACACTTAAAGGGGTTGTCTACCTCTGTAGTTGCGCTTAATACCCTGCTCCCCTTCATTCCAGCACTCAAACCCCCCGGGCCCGGTCTTTTTATAGAAAAATCACAGGCCCCCCCATTACTGTTCAAACGTGAGTAAAAGGCACATCAAATATCAAAACATGACATTTTCCACCCCAGGGCCAGTGAGGACAAAGCATAAATGGCCCTAAAAAGCATTATATAGTGGACACCCCCATAGGAGTATTCCACCATACACTGCTGGCATTGCACCAGGATGTCAGTCTAATAAGCACAGGTCCTGAAAATTTTGGCTCAGAATAAAGCTTCAGCCATGCTTACTACTCTATTCCATTCAAGCTTCGAGTATAGCTGAGCACCATGCTCAGCTGTACTTCGCTCTCCCATACAGTCTGTGGGAACACCTTTTAAGCCACAGAGACCACCATATTCCTCAATTGCTTTATTAAAGGGGAAATGACTCCTCACCAGCTCTCCCGTTTACATTCTGTCTTTCCAAACAGAGCTTTGTTTTAATGGGTCCTATAGGGTTTTTTCTAGAACATCCCCTTTAAATGGGTTGTCTCACCACAAGGATTGCTGCTTTATGTTAAAGGTCTTGCAAAAAAAGTCACTTTGCAATATGTGTTCCTTTCTATTCTAAGATATCCCCTCTTGTCTGAGCTGCATCAGCTCTTCAGGTCGCTATAGCTAGAGACCTGGCTTGTACTGCAGCCTAGTAGAAGCCAGTAAACACTACTAAATTAAAAACCAAGAAAACAGGCCAAATCAATGCAGTGAGACAACCCCTTTAAGGCACGACTGCCACTACACCCAAGTTCTCCCCATCAGTTTTACAGAAAAGGAAATAACCTTCATCTGACTGAGCATCAATAACTGCTGCACCAGCCAATGGGATCAATGAGGATGCAACCCCCTCCCCACCCCCTTACCTCAGGGGCTTTGGGGCAGACACTTTCCACCTTTGTGGGCTCAGGCACCTTCTCCACAGCTTTGGTTTTCTTAACAGCTTTGACTGCCGGTTTCAGATCCTGAGAAGCACAACGGAGGTTTTAGCCGAGTTACACAAGGAGATGCTCACATGGTCTGTGCCAGGCTCTTACCTTCTTCAGCGGTGCCTTGGTCTCTGCCCTGTTCCCAATGTCACCCAAGGCAGTGCGGGGGCGCAGGCTTGGCTTAGCAGCCAGGGCCCGTTTCCCCACCACACCGCTCTTCACGTTGTTTTCAGCATTAGACAGCATATTCTGTAGAAGAAAGTCATTAGTGAGACCACCATAGTGCAGCAAGAGAACATAGCATGATAAACAGGGGTCCAGCACCTCAGTCACCAAGGGCCATCTTTTCCATTGGGCACACTAGGCAGTTGCCTGGGGGCCCCACACGGTGTATGTATGTCCCAGGAGTACAAGAAACATACCCTAAATCCCTTGGTTGGCTCCACTGATTTAACGGTTTGTGTGTTTTTAAGATGTGCAAACAGTTAAAAACCATGGTGGTGAAGGGAGCTAAAGGAACCCTGCCAAAGTATGTGTGTATATCGCAGGGCACAAGGCATGGCCAAGCGTGATGTCATGTATTTGGCCAGGGCCCACTGCAGTGCTATGCCCAGGGGAACATGATTCTGTTAAGACAGCTCTGCAATCACCCCAATAGTGGAGGCCATCATGTATAGCACAGGAAAGAGCCAGGTCATGGAGATACTAAATCACTCTGATCCTGCATTAAGCCTCCAGGAGGCAAAGTCTAATCCTAACCTGGCTCAGAGGGAATCCCCAGCAGGGGCAAGGCATGGTGCACCCCAAACAAGACCACTCTGGGGCTGCTGGGGGAAAGCAGCATCAAGTGCAGGCCTGTACAGAAGCTGTAGGGTGGGCCCCGGGGGTGCCAATAGGACAGTACTCCTATCAGGGGCCCTATAATAATAATCTTTATTTATATAGCACCAACAAATTTCACAGCACTTTACAATGTAGAGGATGTATAATTACAGACAAAAGACAGACATTACACAGTGAAAGCTACTTACAGGAGAGACACAAGGTGTGAGTGCCCTGTTCGCAAGAGCTTACAATCTATGAGGGAGTCTGGGGGAGAAGTGCTGAATTTACAATGGTCCAGCCATGCTTTTTTAATATGGGGAAGTTTAAATAAAGATTTGGTGAACCTGCCACCATGACTGTTCATCTATATACAGATAAGTACCTGTGAGTGCCCTAGTGTAGGGAGTGACAAATGTGTGTGATAGAAGGTGTGGGTTAACAATTAGCAAAATAGGGCCCAGTGATGTGTTAAAAAAAAAAAAAAAAAAAAAAAGGGGGAAAAAAAAAAAAAAGGCGGTGGTAATGGGTGGGAGCCCCATGTGATTTGGCTGTATGGGGCCATGAAACATTTAATAGCACCTGATTGCAGCCCTGCCCTGCCACAGTATACGAACAGTCCATAACAGAACCCCAGACACAGTTCCCCCCACAGGTCAGGCATCCCCCCACGTTAGTTCACATACCAGTAAACCCACGACAATGAGAAGTAACCACAGGTTCGTACTATGCCCTCACCTCCAACAGGACTGCAGGCCAAATCCACCCCATTACCACAGTGTTCCGTTACATGGGACTGCAGGCCAAGTCCACCCCCATTACCACAGTGTTCCGTTACATGGGACTGCAGGCCAAGTCTGCTCTGCACTCAGTTACCAGTGATCTCACATAGGACTGCAGGTAAAAGTTTACTAGATTAAAGCAGCCCAGTCTCTACTACTACGGGGTATACGTTGGCTATTGCTCTAGAGTAATGTTACCGATAGTGAGCCGCCCGTGCTAGAAGCCTTCAACTCGGAGAGAGGCAGCAAACGCGCCGGAGCACCGCGCCGTGAGAAGGATGTACAACACAACCGCTATCCCCGGAGCCCCCGCCGTCTACCGGCCACTCACCCGTGTGATGCGGAGAGACATTGTGTGCCGTGCGCTGCAGCTCGCTTACTGTCCGGTATCTCGCAGGCTCAGCTCACTTCACGCTTCTGATGCGCTGTTTCAATACGAACAGTTTAAATCCCCCGCTCGGCGCTTCTCATTGGTCGGTTCAAAGATTTCCGATCTTCTGATTGGATAACAACCTCTACTATCGAATGCGTTACCAAGGAGAAGGAGGGGGCGGGACATTGCGGCATGACAACAGAGCGCTGCGTCTATGGAGAGCGAGGCGGTTATCACAGGAGGGGGCGGGGCGAGCTTTTCGTGACGTCACGTGTATGAGGGAAATGACAACGCTTGTACTATATTGTATTATCACACATAGTATTATACTATATTATTACACATTGTATTATTACATATTATATTGTATTATTACACATAGTATAATACTATATTATGACACATTGGATTATTACACATAGTATTACATATTATATTGTATTATTACACATTGGATTATTACACATAGTATTACATATTATATTGTATTATTACACATTGGATTATTACACATAGTATTACATATTATATTGTATTATCACACATTGTATTATACTATATTATTACACATTGTATTATTACATATTATATTGTATTATTACACATTGGGTTATATTGTATTAGTACACTTTGGATTATTACATATTATATTGTATTATTACACTTTCTATTATAATGCATTATTACATGTTGTATTATACTGTATTTATTACAAATTGTATTACACTGTATTATCACATTCTATTATGCATTATTACACATTGTATTATTACATATTATGTTGTATTATTACACTTTCTATTATAATGCATTATTACATGTTGTATTATTACACACGATATTATACTGTATTATATTGTATTATTACAAATTGTATTACACTGTATTATTACACACGGTATTATACTGTATTATTACACATTCTATTATAATGCATTATTACACATTGTATTATTACACTTGGTATTACACTGTGTTATTCTGTATTGTCTTCTGTTACACTTATATTACACCTCATTCACATCATGGTGTTGCTTGTCTGTGGTGTCTGTCGGAATACTGTAAGAATTGTGATGAATACCGTGGTCTACCACATTTTTGTGTCCGGTGCAGAAACTGGACACATTCACCTATTAGGACAAACGTAGTCAAGGAACTATCTTTGCTCTATACAAAGTCAATGCCTCAGTCGCCGCCGTATTCTTTAAGAAGAATTTTAACGGTATCCTGACAATACCACAAACGGGTGGCAGACACCTGATGTGAACGGGGCATAAAACTACCTGAGGACACAGCACTTTTATGATATCTGTATAGGGTGTACACTGGGAAATGTCCGACATATACACTAAACATATCTATGGGATCAAGGCTATCACTGCCGTGATAAACGGGCTCTATGTTGTGTACGTAGCCTTACCCAGCTCTACATGGGTCAGTTTCTTTTTAAGGGGTTTTCTAATCCCTAGAGTTTGATGGCATTAAAGTCTGATAGGTGCGGGTCAGAATGGAGTGCTGGTCAGGCTTGTGCACAACTTTTCATTCTATGCTATGGGAATTCCAATCACAGCCGAACTGCTCCCCTGTACTCGGAACTCCCATAGAACAGAATGAGGAGTTGTGCATAAGTGTAACCAGCTCTCTATGTTGAGCCAGACCTTTTTTGGGCCCCGTTTCCTAAACAGGTGCGGGTTTCAGGGATGGGAGTGGGACCCACACCAAGCAGACTTTAATGCCATCAAAGTCTATGGTGGTAACACCCCATTAACCATTGTTTGTGTGTGAAGCTTCTGGTCAGCTTGGAGACAAACTTGGTTCTGCTGAGAGTTTTCGGCAGCTCGGGCAGCAGCCATGTACTTTGCCCTAGGAGCCTTTAATTTTCGCAGGGTTTCTTTTTGGAGCATACAGACAAAATAGCCAGCTCACCATCTGATAATAGCATTAAAGTCGTGTTCAGGGAGTTCTAAAAGCTTGTTTGTCCAACAGGGCATAATAAAAAAAAATAAAAGTATACTTACCTCTTGGACGCTTCCATTCCATCCCATGAGCATGATCGCTGTGGCCTGTGATTGGCTGCACCTGTCACGTGAACAATAAACGCTCTGTGCTACAGACAAGGTGAACAGGACAGCCACCGTGACGGAAGGGGAGCATCACGGAGGTGAGTATACGTCTTCTGTTTTTACATCATGCCCCATTGGACAAACAAGATTTTGGAACTCGCTGAACACCCCTTCAACTACAAGCTGCACAGATCTGCAGTGCTCCATGCAAAGCACATACATAGCACCAAGATACCAGCAGTCAGAGAATTCCATTGATAAAATCTCATTTCAGAAATCCATTAAAAGACAGAATCCAAATAGAACATCACAACAGCAGATCGGACAAAAAGTCACTGAATTTGTGTTTCTTTTTGGAAACATGACTGGTCTGACAGGGGTTCAGTTTATGAGCATGCTCAAATTCAGTACAGATAGCGACAATTCAAGGTGAGTTCCAACCTTTCACAAAAAGTGGTAGCTCCTAGCTCTTCCAAAGCATGCGATTTACCTATGTGCCAAATTTGGTGCAGATTGGTTCAGTTGTTTGAACATGAATAAAGAACAGACAACAGAAATCTATATATATATAGATTAGGATTTTATGTCATATTGGGTTATATTCTATTTTCAAGGGTTGTAGACCTTTATTGGGACCTGGGCTGACCACAGGGTTCAGTTCTGGCACCTGGAACATAGGACCATTGCTGAAACTAGCGTTGTTCACAGGGATCTGTACTGGGACCAGTGCTGATCCCAGGGATTTGTAGTTTGACCAGTGCTGGTCACAGGGATTTATACTGGGACCAGTGCTGACCACAGTGATTTGTGCTGGCAACCAGTGTTGCCTACGGAATCTGTATCTGGACAAGTGCTGAGCACAGGGATCTGTACTGCAGCCAATGCTGACCGTGGGAACTTAAACTGGAACCAGTGGTGAACACAGAGACCAATTCTGAGACCAGTTTTGACCATAGGGACCTTTTACTGGGCCCAGTGCTGACTGCAGGAATCTGTACTGCAGCTCATGCTGATCACAGGGATTTGTACTGGGACCTGTTTTGACTACAGGGATTGTACTGGGATCAGTGCTGAGAACAGTGATCTGTACTGCAGCTAACGCTGACCACAGGTATTTGTAGTACAACCAGTGCTGAATGTAGGAATCTGTACTGAGACCAGTGTTGAGCACAGGGAACTTTACTGGAACCAGTGCTGAGACGGGTATTGATTATAGGCATCTTTGCTGGGACTAGTGCCGAACAAAGGGACCATTATTTGGACCCCGCTAAGGCTAGTATTGACCACAAAATTCTTGCACACAGAGGCCAATTCTGAGACCAGTATGGACCACAGAGACCTTTTACTGGGACCAGCGCTGACCACAGAAATTAGTCCTGAGAACAGCGCTGACCACAAAGATTTGTACTGGGAACAGTGCTGACTACAGAGATATGTACTGGGACCAGCGCTGACCACAGAGATTTGTACTGAGACCATCGCTGACTAAAAATATTTATACTGGGACCCGTGAGGTCCACAGAGATTTGTACTGGGACCAGCGCTGAGCAGAGATTTGTACTGGGACCAGTGCTGACCACAGAGATTTGTACTGGGACCAGTGCTGAGCACAGAGATTTGTACTGGGACCAGCACTGAGCACAAAGATTTGTACTGGGACCAGCACTGACTATAGAGATTTGTACTGGGACTAGCGCTGACCACAGAGATTTGTACTTGGACCAGCGCTGACCATAGAGATTTGTACTGGGACCAGCGCTGATCACAGAGATTTGTACTGGGACCAGCGCTGAACACAGAGATTTGTACTGGGACCAGCACTGACCAAAGAGATTATTACTGGGACCAGCACTGACCAAAGAGATTAGTAGTGGGACACGCGCTGACCACAGAGATTTGTACTGGGACCAGCGCTGACCACAGAGATTTGTACTGGGACCAGCGCTGACCACAGAGATTTGTACTGGGACCAGCACTGACCACAGAGATTTGTAGTGCCATCAGTGCTGAGCACAGGGACCTTTATTGGGATCAGTGCTGAAAGTAGTATTGACTACAGAGATCTTTGTAGGGACCAGTGCTGAACAAAGGGACTATTATTTGGACCCTGTTGAGACTAATATACTATTGCTATAATATACTATATACCACAAGATTCTTGGACACAGAGGCCAATGCAGAGCCCAGTATTGACCACAGGGACCTTATACTGGGACCAGTGCCGGCTGTAGGGATCGGTATTAGAACCAGTGCTAAGTACAGGGAGCTTCATTGCCAGGACAAGGACCAGTGATGGTCACAGCTTTAGCCGCATCGGGAGTAGCCGGTTACTTCCGCAGTGATACTAACGCGCAGGCGCAGTGGCAGGAACTCTCTGTGCGTGGCTCTGTTTCCGGCGGACTGCAGGACCAGCTCTCCCGGATGTCGCCGGAAGGTGACAGCATGATGGCGGCTGCTGTACTGCAGATGAGTTTAGGGTACAGAGGTCTTCTAGGAGTGAGGCACCGGGTCGCCGGCCCTGTGGCCTTGGGACTCGTGTCATCACAGCTCCGCACATTCTCGGTGATGAAGGAACCGGAACTGGAGGAGACCCCGTTCTATGGAAAATACCGGGACAAGATACAGCAACTGCGCCGGTGCGACCCCTAATCTTGGTGCGTGATAGAGCGTTCCCCCCCCCAGTACCTTTGGTTCTATGTCTGGGGGACTACGTGTTGGGTTTGGAGGGGTCACTAGAGACTTCCAGACGCCGCTACAGCAGAAGCAGTGTCTGGCAATAATGTGTTTGTCTTTTAATTCTGCCCTCCAGGAGCCATAAGGGCCGTCTGCACCACATGCTACCCCCGTCAGATTTTTATCTGGTTCCAGTTTTAAAAGAAACCTTATACTCTGACTGTGAACCGTCCCCATAGACCTCCACTAAAAATCCAAGTCGTAATCCACACGACTCGGATTTCCAATAGGTTGGATCACAAAAACACAGTTTTTCCCAGGGCTGTGGAGTCGGTGGCTATTTTGCAGGAGTCGTCATAAAATGGACCGACTCCGACTCCCAAAATATATAATAAGTTGGTCCAGTTAGTTCGATGCAAAGAGCAAGAGGCATTGGGTCCGGCCAGTGCTACTGCTCCCATATCTTCAGCCTCATCACACGAGGAGTGTAATTGATGACATGGAGCAGGCAAAGCGCTGTCCCAGGGCAAAAGATTCTGCTCCCAGGGCAAACAGATTTCAGCAAAATTTTTCACCTGTTTTCAAAGAAATAGAAGAGTTCAACCATTCATCAAAACTGACTGTGGCTGAGGCAATTCCTCTATACCCCAACATTGTTAGAGATGTTCCCCCTGTGGTCACCGCTTTGCCACCAACCCAAGTTAGTGTAGAGAGGCCGTTCTCTAGCCTGGAAATAATGAGATCAGATGTGAGGTCATGTATGCAGGATCTGTTGGAGGCGATACTATTTCTCAGAACAAATTCAGATACTTCACAAATGTTCCTGCAGTGTTTTTCATATTTAAATTTTTTTTGTGTCCTAAAGTCATATCCAATAAATATATTTAACACTGACAAGCAAAAGGGTAACAATGGTTTGAACTTGTGACTTTCAGGCTCCATCCCTCACCATCCACTACAGCATTGTACATGAGGCTACTGTAATTTTATATACAGTTATCTTACCTATCTCATACATAAATTTGACTTGCAAGTATTTAGCATCTGCTTAGTTCTGCAGATTCTTTCCTATAACTGCATTGTTACTGTTTTGCTCCTAAAAATCAAAATGTTTTATTATTTTGTAAGTATTTGGTGAATCCACCTTTGGTTTTCAGCTCTGCCTGGATCCTTCTGGGCTCTGGATCAGATTCAAGCAGGTCTTGACCAAAATCCGATCCCAGGTCTCTTCTACACATTCCCAATGTTGGTGCAGACTGGACTTGGATACAAATACAGCTTTTTCTTCAACTCAAGTGTTCAAAAGAACAAAAAATTGTTACCCTTTTGCTTGTCAGTGTCTGTTCTACCTAAATAGCTTGATAATTGTATCATAAGGTGATAAACAGCCTGATGTGACCATTTTACTACAGTAAAGTTATCACTAAAACATGTGCCGTGTATGAGGGAGTCGGGGGTTTGGGAAATTGAGGAGTCGGGGCTTTGGCTTGCCGACTCCACAGCCCTGGTGTTTCCCCCCAAAAAATTTGGAACATGTCCATTCTTTCCACCAGATTTGCAGTAAAAAAAACTTGTCCCAAACATTTCTGTGTCGGATCTGTGGATGAATGGGACTCGTCTTAGGGTAAGTTCACACGGCTTAATTGCTGGGCGTACTGTAGGCCCGAGCAATTATGCTGGGTGTTCGTGGAGTCGCGCTAATTGTCAGCCCGCCGGCCCCATAGACTGTCATTACTCACGACGCGTAAGCGCAGTGAATAAATGACATGTCAATTATGTCCCCGCGCGTACAATACAATTGTATTGTATACGCGGGGAGAGAAGGCGTAATCCATAGTTCTCTATGAGAGCTGTGGATTACCATAATGATTGAGGCGCATTCCGCTCATATTAGAGCACAGTACGGCGTGAAATGCGCTCCAAAATAAGCCGCGTGAACATACCCTTAGGCTATGTTCACATGACTTATTTTTGGAAGCATTTCGCCACATATCGAGAGTGTACTGTGCTCTAATACGGGCGAAATGTGCCCCAATCATTACGGTAATCCACAGCTCTCATAGAGAACTATGGATTACGCCTCCTCTACCGCGTATACAATACGATCGTATTGTACGCGCGGGGAGATAAATGACGTCATTTATTCACGGCGCTTATGCGTCGTGAGTGATGACAGTCTATGCGGGGCTTACTGTACGCCCTGCAATTAGCCGTGTGAACATAGCCTTACTGTAAATCTGGATGGGAAAAACAACCTAAAATCCGTATTAAAATTTGGGTGAAAATATTGGTCAGATAACGTGGGTTCTCGGCTTCCGACGAGGGGGCACAAGTTGTATTTTTTAATAGTTATGATTTTTTTTTTCACACTTGTAGCCATTGAATATGTAAAATTGGGGAAGTGTTTTTAAAGTAATTAAATTTTTTTTTTTTCAATTTAAAGGGGTTGTCTCACTACAGGATTGCTTTTTATGGTAAAGATCTTGCAAAAACAAGTCACTTTGCAATATATGTCCATTAACAGTGTCCTACCTATTCCTAGACATCTCCTCTTGTATGGGCTGCATCAGCTCCTCAGGTCGCTATAGCTACAGAACTGTTCAATCTTTCATGATAGGCTGCCAGCACTGGTTGCTATAGCTACAGACCTGTTTGACCTGGTGTCCTCAGCAGCATCACTGCAAGCCAGGAGTAGCCAGTAAATTCAAAAATGAAACTGAGAAATCAGGACTGAGGTAAGATGAATCAATGTAGTGAGACAACCCCTTTAAAGAGGTTTTCCCACCTTGCATTTTTTCACTTACCGACAAACTCTGGGACCTGCACCTTTCTTGGGAACGTCTCAGAACAGAGAGGTTCTGAAAACAAGTGAGTGGTGTTAGAAAACCCCCATACTGCTTTGAACTGCTTTAAAATAAAAAGATGTGCTTGCATTCACATCTCCTGCTGCCACCGTTACTGTGCTGCTGGAGCGCTGGTGGCCCCCCCACCTGTCATTCAGCAGTGACGTCCCGTTCTTCGCTCATAGGGATGTGAGCCACTAGCCTTACTGGGCACGTGCCATATGTGCGAGCAGTGATGGCTGAGGGTGGGAATTGGTCCAATGAGACATGAACAGGACCTCGCTGCTGAGTGACCCGTGGGGGATACTAGAGCTCTGGCTGTGTGGGGACAGTGGCATGGGAGAGAGGAGTACAAGCAAATATTTTATTTTTAAAGAAGTTTAAAGCATTATGGATTTTCTGAAAAATGAAAACTCCTTTAAGGCGAACCTATCAGGTGGTTTATACTGCTTTATCTGAAAGCAGAATGTGATAGAGGAGAGAAGCTGAGCCCTGTGATATATAGGTTATATGATAGAGGAGAGAAGCGGAGCTCTGTGATATATACAGTCATGGCCAAAAGTTTTGAGAATGACACAAATCTTATATTTTCACATGATCTGTTGCCCTCTGGTTTTTATGTGTGTTTGTCAGATGTTTTTATCACATACAGAAATACAAGTGCAATCATATTATGATTAACAAAAGCTTTTATTGACAGAATGAGTTAATGCAGCAAGTCAATATTTGCAGTGTTGACCCTTCTTCTTCAGGACCTCTGCAATTCTCCCTGGCATGCTCTCAATCAACTTCTGGACCAAATCCTGACTGATAGCAGTCCATTCTTGCACAATCAATGCTTGCATTTTGTCACAATTTGTTGGTTTTTGTTTGTCCACCCGTCTCTTGATGATTGACCACAAGTTCTCAATGGGATTAAGATCTGGGGAGTTTCCAGGCCATGGACCCAAAATCTCTATGTTTTGTTCCCTGAGCCATTTAGTTATCACCTTTGCTTTATGGCAAGGTGCTCCATCATGCTGGAAAAGGCATTGTTGATCACCAAACTGCTCTTGGACGGTTGAGAGAAGTTGCTCTTGGAGGACATTCTGGTACCATTCTTTATTCATGGATGTGTTTTTAGGCAAGACTGTTAGAGAGCCGATTCCCTTGGCTGAGAAGCAACCCCACACATGAATGGTTTCTGGATGCTTTACAGTTGGCATGAGACAAGACTGGTGGTATCGCTCACCTTGTCTTCTCCGAACAAGCTGTTTTCCAGATGTTCCAAACATTCGGAAAGGGGATTCATCAGAGAAAATGACTTTACCCCAGTCCTCAGCAGTCCACTCCCTGTATCTTTGGCAGAATATCAGTCTGTCCCTGATGTTTTTTTCTGGAGAGAAGTGGCTTCTTTGCTGCCCTCCTTGACACCAGGCCTTGCTCCGTGAGTCTCCGCCTCACAGTGCGTGTCATTCTCAAAACTTTTGGCCATGACTGTACTTATATGATAGAGGAGAGGAGCTGAGCTCTGTGATATATAGGGTTATATGATAGAGGGAGAGAAGCTGAGCTCTGTGATATATAGGGTTATATGATGGAGGAGAGAAGCTGAGCTCTGTGATATATAGGGTTATATGATAGAGGGAGAGAAGCTGAGCTCTGTGATATATAGGGTTATATGATAGAGGAGAGGAGCTGAGCTCTGTGATATATAGGGTTATATGATAGAGGAGAGGAGCTGAGCTCTGTGATATATAGGGTTATATGATACAGGAGAGATGCTGAGCTCTGTGAAATATATTGACTGATGCCCGCATCTGGCATCCATCAGAGGCATTTCCTTAACGAATACAGCTTGCTGTGCACCTTACACCAAAGCCAGAAACATGATGTGTCCCTAACCTTATTTTTTTCACTAGTTGTGAACGGCGCCCTATGATTGGGCAGTAGAAGGTCAGATGTCAGGGAGTAGTTAAAGAGAACCTGTCACATTGCCTTTGCTGCCCTTACTTTATAGATTTGGCAGTGCAAGGAGTCTACTATATTCAAAAGCGATCTGCTCTTCCCTCCCACCCAAAACTGATTGACAGTTTTCTACCTATTACTTCGAATACATAGAAAACTGTCAATCAGCAGTGAGGGTGCAGGACAAGTGGTCACCCACGAGCATCATGGACCCATCTATGGCCACACACTGCCAGATGTATAAGGGTATGTTCACACGGCATATTGCAGGCATACTGTGCACGCTGCTATACACTTGCAATACGCATGTTGCTTCTGAAGCACACTCTGGTCAGCACATATTTCTGAAGCGCTCCCACTGACATTCACTTTCGCCGTTGCGTAACCGCCAGGGAGAAGTGACATGTCGCTTCTTTCTCCCGCCGCGTATTGTACGCTGATGAAAACGTTGGGTAATTGTAACTTTCAATGAGAGCTATGAATGACTGTATTTGCGGAGCGTAATTCAGGCTTATTGCAGCGCAATTACGCACTGAAATACGGACCCGACAGGCGCCGTGTGAATATACCCTAAAAAGTAAGTTCTCTGTAAGTGCTGTGAATTATGACTGCTAGAAACAGCTTGTGACAGGCTGCATCCATGTCGCAAGGAGCAAACTGCTCCCACCATGGAAATGGAATATTTGGGATTTATCTGGTTTCCTAATTGCGGACGTGTGTATTACGGGGGCTTCACTTATTACATTTCTCCCACACAGATCGGACCCTCTGGCGTTTGATTCTCGTATGGAGAAGAGGCACGAGGTCAGAAAACAGCCGCTCGGTTCCTCCGCGAAGTCGGAATATGTGCGGTCAGTGGAAGAAAAGGTAATGTGATGTGGGGAGCGGAATGTGCAACTATTCAGAGCGCGATCCCCAGGACTCCGTGGAAGTGTCACTTGATTCCTGGCCGGATCATTACACAGCTGGCCCATACCTAGACTCCACCCACTAATAATTTATATGGCCCCCATTGGTGTTTGTGTATAGATCAAGCGATCACGTTGATAGTCGTGGGCGGCTTGAGCATTTTTTGATCAAAAATATGCGAACCGAGAATCTCAAAGTTTTTTCATGTATGATAGATCAAGTGATCAGCTCCATTCTGATTCTCTTCCAGGTGAAATCCGGTTCAGTGAAGGAAGGATTCACACAGAACAAGGTGAGGGTGGCTGATGGTGGTACTGACCCTCCCCTGATCAGTCACATAACTAGCTGCAAGAGGGGTGCACTATGACAACATAAACTATTCATGCACATACATGGTGAATACATGTACTATGATTATGTGGGAAATAATTAAAATGAAGCATGGTTACATAGTTTGTAAGGCCGAAAAAAGAAAAGACGTTCATCCAGTTCAGCCTGTTGTGCTAAAGTGTTGATCCAGAGGAAGGCAAAAACCCCCAATGAGGCAGCAGCCAATTGTCCTCATTGTAGGGAAAAAATTTCTTCCTGCCTCCAATCTGGCAATCAGAATAAATCCCTGGATCAACAACCCTTCTCCAGAATCCTGGTCACTAGAACTTGTTATATTATGACACTCCTGAAATGCATCCAAACCCTTTTTGAACTCTGTTACTGAATTCTCCATGACAAGTTCCTCTGGCAGAGAGTTCCACAGTCTCACCGCTCTAACAGTAAAGAATCCCTTTCTATGTTTATGTAGAAACTTTCTTTCCTCCAGGTGTAGAGGATGCTCTCTTGTTCTAGATACAGTCCTGGGTATAAATAAATCTTGAGAGAGATCTCTATATTGACCTTTGATGTATTTAAACATATTTGTCATGCCCCCCCCCCCCCCTCGAAGCCTTCTTTTCTCTAAACTAAATAACCCCAATCTTGCCAATCTTTCTGTGTACTGTAGTCCACCCAGTCCTTTTATTATTTTTGTTGCCCGCCTTTGAACCTGTTCAAGCTCTACAATGTCTTTCCTGTGCACTGGTGCCCAAAACTGTCCACAATATTCCCTGTGTGGTCTAACCAGTGACTTGTATAATGGGAGAATAATGTTCTCATCATGTGCCTCTATGCACCCCATGATCCTAGTTGCCTTGGCAGCTGCTGCCTGACACTGGCTGCTACAATTAAGTTTGCTGTCCACTAGGATTCCCAAGTCCTTCTCCATGTCCCTGTTACCCAGAGTTTTTCCGTTTAACATGTAGTCATGTAATGGATTTTTCCTCCCTATGTGCATAACCTTGCATTTATCTGTGTTAAACCTCATCTGCCATTTCTCTGCCCAGGCCTCCAACTTATCCAGATCCCTTTGTGATGTCACGCACTCTAACAGGAAGGTGGGGAGAGGGGCTGTATACGAAACCTAATAAATATGGCCTCTGATTTTCTCTTTAGACCCTAAACTCGCTGCTAAATGTTGAGCTGGTGAAGGACAAGAGCGCTGAAGACATTGCCCAGGTGTGTGAGGGGGTTCTCTGCCCACATTACAGTGGTGTCAATAGAGGGCCTTATGTATGAAAACTGTCTAGCTTTAAGATAGTCTTTCTTGTCCGTGCCAACCAGTCAGAGCTCAGCTTTCATTTCATATAGTGTGCTAGAAAAATAAAAGCTGAACTCTGGTTGCTATGGGCAGCAAAGACAGTCTGACTGCTAGACGGTTTTCATACATAAGGCCCAGAATGTTGTATATCCTCAGGGAGAGCAGGGAGGTTGTAACCTGTTTGCTGGTTCATGTTTTTCTAGATATGGACGCAGTTCTTTGCCACACGAGACACAGTGTTCGCTGTTATCCCGGTGAGTAATTTGATCTGCAATGCAGACTTTTAAATGCACAGCATGTCTATGTCCATTGCAGATTTAATGCAAACCACATTGAAATTAGTGGTGTACAATACACACCAAAATCTGCAACAAAACTCGCACTATGTCTGGCAGGTTGCAGTACTTGCGTTTTCTTTGCTGGCTGGGAGGACATTATGTAATTACACTTTTTCAAATGCATTGAGTGTGTATATATGTTTTCTACATGGATGTTATGGTTGTTAAATAAGTGGCACTTTTAACTGGAATTGCTACACATATTACCTATGGCAGATTGCTATGTGCAGATTTACCTGCGGGTTTGCTGCAGAAAATGTCCGCAACAAATCCGTCGTGTGTGCATTCACCCATATTGTGTGTATGTGAAGCCGCTAACTTTCTCTTCATTTTCTCTGCAGGGAGACACCTTTGACCTGATCTGGAAACGATCCCAGTACTGCCCTTCTGTGAGTAGTGTCTTGTCCTGTTTACACAGCTGTTCACTCTTTTGAGTTGCACTGCAGGGAACACTTTTTTGTGGCTCCATTTTACATGTATGAGGTGCAGTGTTTCTGGATATTAGAGAAGATGAGAGAACATGGGGCAGCATCCGCAAGACTTTTCATCATCGACTCCAGTGTCCAGAAACACTGCATCTTATAATGTACAGTTGAAGCAAGAAGTTTACTAAACAGACACACATGCATGTTTTTCTCACTATCTGACATGAAATCAGAATAAACCTTACCCATTTTAGGTTAATTTTTAAGGCATTTTTTATTACTTATTGCAAAGTCAAAAGTTTACATAAACTAGGATTACTCTGCCTTTAAACAATTTGGGACAGCCCATATGAGGATGTCATGTCTTTGGAAACTTCTGAAGTTTATGAATGTATTTTAATTCACACCAGGAACACACTGCTCATGTGTTTAACATCATGGGAAAGCCTAAAGAAATCAACCAATATATCAAGAAGAGAATTGTGGACTTGCACAAGTCTGGATCATCCTTGGGTGCAATTTCCAAATACCTGAAGGTGCCCTGTTCATCTGTACAAACAATTATATGCAAGTACAAACAAGATGGGAATGTCCAGCCATCATACCCCCAGGAAGGAGACGAATTCGGTATCTCAGAGATTAACATGCTTTGGTGGGACATGTGCATATCAACCCAAGAACAAAAGCAAAATAGCTTGTGAAGATGCTGGCAGAAGCTGGTAACATTGTGTTATTATCCACAGTGAAACGAGTACTGTATCAACATGGGTTGTAAGGCCACTCTGCCAGGAAGAAGCCATTACTCCAAAAGAAACACATAAAACCCAGATTAATGTTTGCAAATGCACACAGGAACAAAGACCTATGTTTTGGAGACATGTCCTGTGGTCTGACAAAACTAAAATTGAACTGTTGAACCATAATGACAGTCGTTACGTTTGTAGGAAAAATGGAGAAGCTTGGAAGCCTAAGAACACCATCCCAACTGTGAAACATGGGGGTGGCAAAATCATGTTGTGGGGCTGTTTTGCTGCAGGAGGGACTGGTGCACTTCACAAAATAGATGGCATCATGAGGAAAGAAGGTTATAGGGCAAAACTGAAGCAACATGACAAGACATCAGCCAGGAAGTTAAAGATTGGGTGGAAATGGGTCTTTCAAATGGACAATGTCCGAAGCTACTGCCAAACTGGTTACACAGTGGCTTAAGGATAACCAAGTCAATGTTTTGGAGTGGCCATCACAAAGCCCTGATCTCAATCCTATTGGAAATTTCAGGGCAAAGCTGAAAAGGCAGGTGCGAGCAAGACGACTTACAAACATGGCTCAGTTACATCAGTTCTGTCAGGATATATGGGTCAAAATTCCTACCAACTATTGTGAGAAGCTTGTGGAAGGATATCCAAGTGTTTGACCCAAGTCCTACAGTTTAAGGGCAGCGCTACCAAATACTAATGAAACGTATGTAAACTTTTGACTGTGCAGAACGTAATAAAAATGCCCTAAAAAAATTCTCTCTCATTATTCTGGTATTTGGCAAATATAACTGATTTTGGTTCCTACTTGACCTAAACCGGGTAAGATTTTTTCTGATTTCATGTCAGATAGTGAGAAAATCATGCATACGTGTCCTTTTATGTAGTGTATGTAAACTTCAGGTTTCAACTGTATATGTATAATCTGTGCAGCAATGTAGTGATGACTTACTCCAGGCTTTCTTGTCTCATACTTCTACGTTCTTCTTGCAGTTTCTGTACGCATTGCCAAGGAAGGAGGGGTACGAGTTTTATGTTGGTCAGTGGTCGGGGACAGAGCTTCACTTCACTGCATTGATAAATATCCAGGTGAGGTCATTGGATGCCGTACCAGGGCTTCTACTTGTATTTAAGGTTTGGGAAGGAGTACGGCTCCAAAGAGGTCCAAGTATAATTATTTAGTAGAGGTTTCCCTCATGGCTAAACTGCTCTGGATACTTTGTCTTGCAGACAGCGGGCGACTCTGCACCAAGTCAGTTGATCCTCTATCACTACAACGAGCTCCAGGTGGACAAAGGAATCGTATTAATGACTTCAGAGTTTGACTCTAAGTTCCTGGTAAAATATTTTCTATATGGACAGTATCTCCTCACAATCCCCTTACAGACGACGCACTCTAACCCCGACTCCTACCATGTGCCAGCAGAATGCCCCATTAACACCATGCCCCGTCTACAACAGAATTTCCCCTTTACACAATGTGTCATTAGAATGCCCTCTTAATCAACACCCCCCCCCCTCCACTTCCTACACACAGATACCGAACAAACCTGTCATGTTCTAGAAGAACTCTCACTGTGAAACAGCCTCCTGCCCCATGTCCTGGCAGTATGTCTTTCTACCCCCATCTCCTACCATGTGCCTATAGAATATTACCCTTACACCAACCCCTGTCAACAGAATGCCCATCCGTTTAAAGGGATTGTCCACTTTATTTTTTTTTTTTTACTTATTAGTGGAGTGTTCTGATGCTACAAAATGCTTGTTAGTCCTTCTGGGATGAAAAAATAGAAGAAAAGAAGAATACTTACCTCCTAGACACGGCCGCTGCGGCCGTAACAGGGATCCCGGCAGTAGACTTGACTGTTTATGCTCCATGTGACAGGTGCAAGCTTTCCTAGGTCACAGCAGTCACGTGCATGATGTGGCCTGTATTTGGTTTTTGCCCCCTGTCCTATTTAGGACGGCAACTCTATGGGGGATCACCAGGGTGGTCATTTTATTCTATTTTGCTTCATGCTCTGACTGACGAACAAGCATTTTGTAGGGTCGGGACACCACTTCAATTTATGCTGGTGCTGCAGTTAGGAAGTAAAAAAACGAATACCTCAGTCCTCACCTCTGCTCTAGCACTGCTGAGGTTCCCAGTCTCCCCAGTCTTCTGTTTTCTTTCTAGTGCTGGCATTCAGAACGTCACAACAGGAGTCGCTGATTGGGTGCAGTATTCACGTGTATTGTCTGACATCCCCTTTTGGGGAGCCCTCATTTCCAAAACTTGACTAAAAAAGTTCCCAGGTGCAAATAATAGTAGAAATTTTTAGAGGCAAAGCACACATGTAGTTTTGGGGCATGGTGCCTGCCCAAGGGGCTGATAACTGCCCTACTAATGTTAATCCAGAAATATTCTCAAAAGGAGCTGCACTGGTGTGTCCGGTATGAGTATAAGGATTGTCTTTATTGTATATTAACAGACCAGCAACAACCGTAATAAGCGGAGTATTCGTTCGAGTTTTCAGGAAAACTCCCTTTTTAGGCACATATAGGAAAAGAGGTCTCTCCAAAAGGGACATAATTGCTATAAAAAGTGTAGAGGTCTTACATCCAAGTTTACAAGCTCTCTACACTGCTTTATGACACACTTTCTAACTGTAGAGACCTGTCTTCCTATACTGTGCCTGAAGAAGGGTATTCTTACCCAAAACATTGTACATTGCTTTCTTTTTGCGTTTTTATGTTTGTCATTAAAAATTTCAGTAAAGACAATCCTTAAAATTCAAAGGAAAGCATGCGGTCCTTTTGAAAATTTCCCGGAGGTGTAAAAAATCGCTGCACTGTAATGTTCCGACTGCCAACACCTGAAACAAGATGGTGGACCCGGACAATATTGGAACAGAGGTAAGTATTAGGGTATGTTCAAACGGCTTAAATTGCCGCGTATTTTGGCACGCATTTCGCTGCGTATTGCGCTTTATACGCGGCGAAATGCGCGTCGCAATTACGGTAAATCATAGCTCACATAGAGCTATGTGAGCTAGAGCTATGGATTACGATCGTATTGTATGCGTGGGGGTGGAATTGACATGTCAATTGTTAGCGGCGCTTACGCGCCACTGACAGTGCATGTCAATGGGGCTAGCCAGGCGCCGGACCTACCCGTGCTTTGGGATTATGTTCCAAAACACCCCCCGTGTTGAGGCGCATACTATACACACCGCAGTAAGGCGTGTGAACATACCCTTAGGGTTTTTTGTGTGTGTGGTGTTTTTTTTTTTTCTTTTATTTTCTAACTATGGCACTAGCATAAATGAATTCAGAGCAAAAATAAAAGACAACCCCTTTAAGGATAGCATGTACTTTGGTAGATTCACTTTAAGTTAAGACTAAATCAATCGTGTGCAGAACCATTATCAGCCTAAACAAACACAACCATGATGGGGCATTATTTTTTAATCAAATACTAATTCCTAAACCTTCAGATTTGTTTTGTGATTAGCAGAGGATAATGGAAGCTGTTTGTCTTTGCAGAATGTCCAGGACGCACAGTGCTTGGCCAATCAGGTTCAGCTTTTTTATGCCGGAGATCGTTTTAAACTGGTGGAGACCTTCAATCAAACTCCCAATAGCTTTAAGTACATGGAGGTTGTATCTACCCTGGAGCAGAACCAGTTTGGAAAAGACAAAGTGGACTTATAGGGTGGCGGGCGTGTGTACTGTTTACTGTGCAGGGGGGCAGTTTCTACATTTCATCTTAAAGCTGTATGTACATTTGTAATTTTTTTGTATATAAATTGTCTTGTGATGCCGATCATTGCTCAGTAATGTGATCTGTTTCAGTGCTATAGTACCAACTGCTGCCTAAGAAATTTAGCAGGGACGTTTACAACCGAACTTCACAAGGTATTCGCCCCCCCAATTCCATGGAAACTTTGTTCTCAATCCTCTGCTCATTGTTTTCAGTGCTGTACATAGGCAAAAGATTTGAAATTGGTGTTGTACAAAAAAAAAGAAAAGGTAAATGTCACTTCAGGATGGAAACTGCATCAAGTAGAATGGAAGGGATCTAACCTCCATCTAAATCTGTTGCAGAAATCCATTGCCGTGGCTGCCGCTATGGTTTTGCTTGACAGAAAAATGTGTCCCATGAACATGACATAGTATATTTTACCACACAAAATATATAGTATCCTTACTGCTGCTTCTGAAGTTGTGCTAGAAATGGTGAAGGGGGTTGCTGCTGCAGTGAGGTACACAAAGACACTGCTGCTTCTAGTAAATGTTCTGCTATCTAACATTAGTGCTTGATTCCAGGGCTGTGGAGTCGATATACAATGGACTGACTCGCAAAATATATAATAAATTGGTCCAGTTAGTTCAATGCAGTGTTAAGAGCTCATCAGATGAAGAGTATAATTTTGAAAAGTATTTGGATGACATGGAGCAGGTAAAGCGTTGCCGCAGGGGAAAAGATTCCGCTCACACAGCAAACAGATTGACCAGATTTCAGCAAAATTTTTCACTTGCTTTCAAAGAAATAGAAGAGCGACCGTTCATCAAAACAAATTGTGGCTGAGGCAATTTCTTTATACCCTGAGATTGTTAGAGATGTTGCCCCTGTGGTCATCGCTTTGCCCCAACCCAAGTTAGTGTAGAGAGGCCGTTCTCTAGCCTGGAAATAATGAGATCAGATTTGAGGTAATTTATGAAGGATCTGATGGAGGCGATACTATTTCTCTGAACAAATTCATGGACTACACAAATGTTATTCAGTACGTTTTTGTTGAAAACGTACTGCATAACATTTGTGTAGTCCATGGATACGACTTTAGAACACAAAAAACTGAAATTGTAAAGATGCAAAATGCTGCATGTTGTGTAAAGATGCTGCGTTTTGCATCTTTATAATTTATTACAGTTTTTTTGTTTTCTAAAGTCGTATCCAATAAATATATTTTACACCGACAAGCAAAAGGGTAACAATGTTTTGAACTTTTGACTTTCAGGCTCCATATCTCACCATCCACTACAGCTTTCAACGTGAGACTCCCATCATTTTATAGACAATCATCTTGGCTATATCATACATAACTTTGACCTGTGGCTGTTTAGCATATGCTTAGTTCTGCAGATTCTTGCATTGTTACTGTTTTGTTCCTGGTGGTGGGACAATCTTTCTCTTCTTGTTACTACAAATTACAACCTGTTCTTACATTCCCTAATAGCTCAGTGTTATTAGGCTGATTCTCAAGCGAAAAGTCACTGGTTCGAGCAGCCATGAAGAAGATTTCCCAAGAAAAGAGAAACCGCATCATCCAGCTTATCGATAGCATCTCAGGGCCAAGAACATTGCCAAAGTGCATCATGTGAGGCCCTGACAGCTGGAAGAATATGGAATGAAGTCCGTCCATTCCAAAGCCAAAAGGTGACGTCCAGGGGAAATATCAACAAGTTGCTCATCACAAGGTCGATCAGTTATAATGCGACAGACACAGCAGTGGAGGCGGCTCGTATGTTTCTGATAGGGAAATACCCCGAGGCCAAGGATTAAATGGTTAAACGTTTTGACTAGTTTTCTAGTCTGGAAAGAAAGTGTTTGTAATTCTCAGCCAGACTTCAGAGAAATTCATTATTCGGCTGAAATGACCTATTCCCCTATTGGTCACTGACTGCAACTGGTACATATTGTTTATTAGTCAGTTTTAATATGTCAGCACTTAATTTCTGGTGCTCCTAAGACTATAAAATTCTTCCAGTTTGATAAGACGCCATTCTTGCTAGTTAATAAAACAAACGTAAAAAGACCCACTCAGCCGAACAGCCTGCTTTTCCTTGCATTGAAAAGAACAGTAAACAATTATATTAGATTAAAGGGGTTTTATCGTTACAAAGATCATGTCTCAGATTATGGGGACAGTAAAAATAAGCACTTTTGTAATTGGGTTGCATTACCTCTGTCACTTGGCTTAGTAGATATCAGCTTCGCTGTAAATCTGTCTTCTATTTCTGCTGTTGCTGGTCAGAACGCCCCCTGGTCGATTCCTGTGCCCTAGACACGCCCCCTGCACTGTGATTGGCTAGCTGACATTTCATTCAGCCTGTTGGGATATGCCCCTAGACAGGAAATGACATGGCCACGCCCCCTGCGCTGTGATTGGCTGCCTGCACACTCTGTGTTTACTCCCCTCTGAGCTGTTAAAATTGATAGTGAAACCAGAGTCTGCTGGCTCTATGTACACATCTCAGCTCTAGGGGGAAGGATCTGGGCAATTACTGCCTGTTTAAAGGGCTTTTGCCAAGAGGTTGATTCACCTCCTCACAGGTTCAGTCCTTAAGCTGCTACTTTGAAAAGAGGGCGTTCTGTTCCTCAGATCGAATGCAAGCCCTGCCTCCTTATGACATCATCTGTAGTGTATAACATAAGGATTCAACACTACATCTGTATGAGCTGCTTGTGTAGTGCAGTGCATAGGTGTACACATATGTAAAGATATGAAAATATATGTGTAGACATCTATAATTTTATATATATACACACACACACACACACAGAAAGCTCCCCTATATAGTGTCCCATCCTCACCGTCACACCAAGCACTTCCAACATATGTGATACAATGCATATACTCTCGGGGATGAGACATGATATAGGGGAGCTATGTATGTGTATATATATCATTATAGAGATTGACATATATATTTTAGGTCTCTCTACATATGTGTAGAATTTAGGTGGGGGAAAAAAAATATACCCTGTGAGGAGACTAGAACTCCAAACCCCTTCGTTGTAAAACCAACACTCCACCGTTACACCATCAGCCCAAGTCAGTTACAGGTTGAGCAGGTTCTTCTCTCACAGATGATTTGCTTCTCCTCCCCCACTGTTTTCACTCACATGTCACTGACAGCAAGCAGAGACCTTTACTTGAAGCTGACATTTGTCCTTGTAGTTGAGTAAAGGTCTCTGCCTGTTGTCAGTACAATTTGGTTGAATACCACTAGAACAGAAGTTAAAGCTGCTGGCTTTCAGTGTGTAAACTAAGAGATATAATAGATATAATAGGTGCTTGCTGGAGTTTGGAGCCTCAAGGCTGCAGACATAAGCATGCAGGAGGCTACAGAGCTGTTATATCCAGACAACCCTCTGCATCCCCTGCTTCAAACAAAATGATGTCACAGTTCTTCAGTGAGGAGAGACACGCCTCGTGGGAGGGGAGACACGCCTGCTGAGAGGAAGAACACGCCCCTGGATTTCAAACTCAATCTGAGAAAATTAGCTGAACAGCACGAGCAGCTTTTTTTTAGTTTTAATATACCTCAGCAGATATCTAGAAATTACAAAATTTGAACATACGGTGATGTGTAGCAAAACAGTTATTAACCCCTTAAGCCGAACGCCTGAAAAGTGCTTAATGACCAACACATTTTTTGTTTAGTTTTTGCCTCCTTGCATTTCAACAGTCGCAACTTTTTTTTTTTTCAATGACGCAGTTGTCTGATTTTTTATTTCAATTTTTTCCAATTGTTTTTTTTTTTTTTTTTTTACACCATTTACATTTCACAATTAATAACTTGTTAGATTAATTCTACAGGTTATTACGGTTGTGTAGATACCTAATATATTGAATTTTTTTTCTGTGTGTAATGTATGCACAATTTTTTTTATTACATTTTTTATTTAATTTTTTACACTTTTTTAATGTTTTTACTTTTTTTCAAATCCCATGAAGGGATAACTGTTTTACTTTTTTTTTATTTTACACTTAGTAATAGCATATATGCTAATACATCATAATCTGTGTCAGTTTGACACAGGCAGCAATCAGGGCAGCAGAGAGTGTGCCCTGATCGCTGGCTTGTTACACAAACAGCCCTTGGGCTACTCTAGGTCCCCAGGGCTTACTGTGGACATGTTCCCCGGGCTCTTTCAGGTTACTGGGAGTCCCGATCACCCAACAGAGCAGAGGAAAACCCTTTGATTATGTCGCAGTCACTGACTGCGGCGATCAAAGGGTTAAACGCCAGGGAGCGGAGGTTTGAGACCTGGGATCAGATTTTGGTCAAGACATGCTTGAATCTGATCCAGAGCCCAGAAGGATTCAGGCAGAGCTGAAAGCCAAAGGTGGATTTACCAAATACTAACAAAATAATAAAAGTTTAACATTTGGATTTTTAGGAGCAAAACAGTAACAATCCAGTTACATAACAAGAATCTGCAGAACTAATCAGATGCTAAATACTTGCAAGTCAAGTTTATGTATCAGATAGGTAAGATGACTGTATATAAAATTACAGTAGCCTCATGTACAAAGCTATAGTGGATGGTGAGATACAGAGCCTGAAAGTCAGTTCAAAACATTGTTACCCTTTTGCTTGTCAGTGTCTGTTCTACCTAAATAGCTTGATTATTGTATCATAAGATGATAAATAGCCTGATGTTACCATTTTACCAAAGTAAAGTTATCACTTAAACATGCGTCATGTATGAGGGAGTGGGAGTCGGAGTTTGAGAAATTGAGGAGTCGGCGCTTTGGCGCACCAACGCCACAGCCCTACTTGATTCACATCAGGACAACTTATAACTGCTGTATAATGTCCTCTGTGCTACTATAGAGGGAGAGACAAACACTGTAATACTGCTGCTTCTAGTGTTTAACTCTTTTTCTAGTACATATTGCATTGTTAGGGTCGGTTCACACTACGTAAATGCAAATGTCGTAGGTATCCGTAAGGGGTACCATGAAAAATGTACACAGGCGGATACTGCAACATACAGTGCCTTGCGAAAGTATTCAGCCCCCTTGAACTTTACAACCTTTTGCCACATTTCAGGCTTCAAACATAAAGATATATAATTATTTTGTTTTTTATGAAGAATCAACAAGTGGGACACAATTGTGAAGTGGAATGAAATTTATTGGAAATTTTAAACTTTTGTAAAAAATTGAAAAGTGACGCGTGCAATATTATTCGGCTCCTTTACTTTCAGTGTAGCAAACTCACTCCAGAAGTTCAGTGAGAATCTCTGAATGATCAAATGTTGTCCTAAATGACTGATGATAAATATAATCCACCTGTGTGTAATCAAGTTCTGTTATAAATGCACCTGCTCTGTGATAGTCTCAGGGTTCTGTTTAAGGCGCAGAAAGCATCATGAAGACCAAGGAACACCCCAGGCAGGTCTGTGATACTGTTGTGGAGAAGTTTAAAGCCAGATTTGGATACAAAAAGATTTCCCAAACCTTAAACATCCCAAGGAGCACTGTGCAAGCGATCATATTGAAATGGAAGGAGTATAAAGACCACTGCAAATCACCAGACCCGGCCGTCCCTCTAATACTTTCATCTCAAACAAGGAGAAGACTGATCAGAGATGCAGCCAAGGGCCCATGATCCCTCTGGATGAACAGCAGAGCCTACAGCTGAGGTGGGAGAGTCTGTCCATAGGACAACAATCAGTCATACAAAGCACAAATCTGCCCTTTATGGAAGAGGCAAGAAGAAGCCATTTCTCAAAGATCCATAAAAAGTTTCGTTTATAGTTTTTCACAAGCCACCTGGGGGACACCAAACGTGGAAGAAGGGGCTCTGCTCAGATGAAACCAAAATCCAACTTTTTGGCCACAATGCAAAACGATATGTTTTGCATAAAAGCAACACCGCTCATCCCCCTGAACACACCATCCCCACTGTCACACATGGTGGGGGGCAGCATCATGGTTTGGGCTTTTCCCTCAGCAGGGACAGGGAAGATGGTTTAAAGTTGATGGGAGATGGATGGAGCCAAATACAGGACCATTCTGGAAGAAAACCTGTTGGAGTTTCTGCAAAAGACCTGAGACTGGACGGAGATTTATCTTCCAACAAGACAATGATCCCAAACATAAAGCAAAATCTACAATGGAAGGTTCACAAATAATCCAGATGTAAGAATGGCCAAGTCACAGTCCAGACCTGAATCCAATGGAGAATCTGTGGAAAGAGCTGAAAACTGCTGTTCACAAACGCTCTCCATCCAACCTCACTGAGCTCGAGATGTTCACAAACACTCTCCATCCAACCTCACTGAGCTCCAGCTGTTCACAAACGCTCTCCATCCAACCTCACTGAGCTCCAGCTGTTCACAAACGCTCTCCATCCAACCTCACTGAGCTCCAGCTGCTCACAAACGCTCTCCATCCCAATCTCACTGAGATCCAGCTGCTCACAAACGCTCTCCATCCAACCTCACTAAGCTCCAGCTGTTCACAAAACGCTCTCCATCCAACCTCACTGAGCTCCAGCTGTTCACAACGGCCTCCATCCAACCTCACTGAGCTCCAGCTGCTCACAAACGCTCTCCATCCAACCTCACTGAGCCCAGCTGTTTACAAACGTCTCCATCCAACCTCACTGAGCTCCAGGTGCTCACAAACGCTCTCCCTCCAACCTCACTGAGCTCCAGCTGCTCACAAACGCTCTCCATCCAACCTCACTGAGCTCCAGCTGCTCACACACGCTCTCCACCCAACCTCACTGAGCTCCAGCTGTTCACAAACGCTCTCCACCCAACCTCACTGAGCTCCAGCTGGTTTCCAAGGAAGAATGGGCAAGAATTTCAGTCTCTCGATGTGCAAAACTGATATAGACATACCCCAAGCGACTTGCAGCTGTAATCGCAGCAAAAGGTGGCGCTACAAAATATTCACTTAAGGGGGTCGGATAATTTTGCACGCGCCCAACTTTTCCGTTTTTTATTTTTTACAAAAGTTTAAAATATCCAATAAATTTCGTTCCACTTCAGAATTGTGTCCCACTTGTTGATTCTTCACAAAAAATTTTTAAATATTATATCTTAGTGTTTGAAGCCTGAAATTTGGCAAAAGGTTGAAAAGTTCAAGGGGGCCGAAAACTTTTGCAAGGCACTGTAGCCCCAACAGTCCCATAAGGAATGAAGGAGCCCCTGCGTGGGCTATGTTTGCTCTATTTCTGGCGTATACGCCTATTTTATGGCACTCTATAGCATAGTCTACTATGCTATTGGGTCACACAGGAAATACACATGCGCTGGGAAATAGAGCAAACATAGCCTACTCTGGGCTATGTTTGCTCTATTATCCTCTGTGGGTCTGCTGAGGCTGTGTTGCAGTATCTGCTGGGGTATAATCTTTTATGGTACCCTGACGGATACCTGCGAAGTATGCAGTATCGTAGTGTGAACTCACAGAGTAATCAATGTATGTCTGACCATTATATGACTTGTATGCAGATATCACCCAACACTTGTTTATACAGAACAATAATGCTATACCTGACCATTATGTGACATGTGTGCATAAAGCTTTAAAGTGGTTTTGGCATGATGTAATGTTGACTTGGGATCCTCCAAAATGGATATTTAATCACTTTTCTAAATATATGTGATTACAAAAAGTGAAGCCTGTGAGAGCTACAGCATTGCTCAGTCCCCCTTAGTTTCCTGAAAGTTTACATTAGACACTACCAGGACACTGACAGGAGCTGATCTGGCCGCGCTTGCGTGTTTGCACTTCTTATCTGATGACAGGGAACATGAAGGAGCTTGCAAGGGGCTGGGGAGAAAGTGCAGTGTATGAGTCTGTCTGCTGTATAGAGAATCCACTGTTGTAATGTTATTATCTGAGTAAACTTTAGAGACGCTCCCTGCTTCCTCGCTCTCTGCTCACCTCCCTCCCTCTTCCCCCTGCAGCCGTTAATGACTCAGCATGCTTTGTTTATATTCTCTCCTGAGCAGATAAGAGGTAAGGAACTTACTTCGCGGCAAAACCCCTTTAATGGCTGATATTTATGGCCATAAGTCATGTAATGGTCAGGTTTAGGGATATTATGCTAGATATGCACACAACAGCTACTATAATGGTCAGCTACAGCATTCTTGTATTAGACACACTACACCGTAGAATATCAATCTTTGCAGATGATACTAAGCTGTATAAAGTAATTAGCACAGTAGAGGATAATGTTCTATTACAAAGGGATCTGGTTAACTTGGAGCCTTGGGCAGAGAAATGGCAGATGAGGTTTAACAGTAAGATTATGCACATGGGAAGGACAAATCCATTCTATAATTGTTAACCCCTTACCGATAATTGACGTATGGGTGCATCACGGTGTCTGTAAGTTCTTATGTAGCGTGCTCAGTAAGTCCTAGGAGTAAGTCCTAGTACATAGGAGCTAAAAGCAGGAAATGGAGCCAGCTCCGATCCATTTGGTTGACCCTTTAAGATCCTGTGGTGTCTACATGAATGAGAACCAGCGCTGTGCACCATTCCTCACTCCAATCAGTACCTCTGCTGCGAGAACACGGGGTATTTTTTAAAAATATTTTTATTGACAAAAAATACACCCTCCCTCAAGTCTATAGGTGGAAAAACAAAAAAGTTATTGGTCACAGAAAATGTCGACGCATCCCAAATTTAAGAAATTAAGAATGTTTATTTTTAACAGTACTAAACAAATGAAAACCCTGCATTTTTTGTATCAGTGAAATCATATCTACCTGCAGAATATAGATAACATATCATGTATATCGAAGAGTGAAACCATAAAAACAAACCTCCCACAAACATGGCACAAGTATGTTTTTTTTCACAATTGACCCAACTTAGAATTTTCTTCTGGTTTCCCAGTATACTCTATGGTACAGTTAACAACACCATAAGAAAATTCATCTTGTCCTGCAAAAAAACAAACAAGGCCTCATATGTCTATGTAGATGGAAAAATAAAAAAAGTTATGACTCTTGGAAGAAGAGGGAAAAAAAAACAAAGGGTCATCTTATTATGACCGGCTGTCAGGAAGGGATTAAACATATGAATGTTGAGTAAAACTGACTTGGAACAAGACTTGGGAATCTTAGTGGACAGTAAACTTAATTGTAGCAGCCAGTGTTAGGAAGCAGCTGCCAAGGAAAATAAGAACATAGGGTGTATTAAAAGGGGCATAGATGCACATGATGGGAACATTATTCTCCCATTATACAAGTCACTGGTTAGACCACACATGGAATATTGTGGACAGTTTTGGGCACCAGTGCACAGGAAAGACATTGAAGAGCTTCAACAGGTACAAAGGCGAGTAACAAAAATAATAAAAGGACTGGGTGGACTGCAATACCCAGAAAGATTAGCAAGTTTAGGGTTATTTAGTTTAGGGAAAAGACGACTTCAGGGACATAATAAATATGCATACAAATATAAGGAGTCAATATAGAGATCTCTCCCAGGATCTATTTATACCCAAGACTGGATCCAGAACTAGAGGAAAAAAAAGTTTCTCCATAAACATAGTTACATAGTACGGTTGAAAAAAGACACGTGTCCATCAAGTTCAACCAAGGGTGGGGAAAATGTGGGTGAAGGGAGGGAGACAAGGATTTTGAGCCCAGTCTCCCCACTGGTTAATGCCCTGAGGCAAGAACCAATCTGCTCCAGTGGAGACCCCATCTCTGACCCCAGAGTCTCCACCAGCCAGGATCCAGAATGTTACATAGCTACATACACATTAATATTCTATAGTTCCAGGCAGGTATCTAAGCCTTTCTTGAAACTCTCTACAGTTCCTGCTGTGACCAGCTCCTCAGGCAGCTATTCCACAGATTCACAGTTCTTACAGTGAAGAACGCTCTTCTCCTCTGGAGATTGAATCCTTTTCTCTCTAGCTGAAGGGAATGTCCCCTTGTCTTTTGAGGGGGCTTCACTTGAAATAATTTTTCCCCATACTTTTTGTAGGGACCATTTATATATTTATATAAATTAATCATGTCTGCCCAGAGCAGTCTTTTCTCAAGACTAAATAAGTTCAATTCTACTAACCTCTCTTCATAACTAAGATGCTCCATTCCCCTTATAAGTTTGGTTGCTCGTCTTTGTACTCTCTCTAGCTCCATTATATCTCTTTTATATACTGGGGCCCAGAACTGAACAGCATATTGTAAGTGAGGTCGCACCAATGCTTTATACAGCGGTAGAATTACATCCTTGTTCCGCGAGTCCATGCCTCTTTTAATAGACGCCAATATCTTACTTGCCTTAGAGGCAGCTGATTGACACTGCACGCTGTTCTGTAGTCTATGATCTACAAGAACGCCCAGATCTTTCTCCACAAGCGATTCTCCAAGTTTTTCTCCCCCTAGGACATATGATGCCTGTAGATTATTTCTACCCAGATGCAGAACCTAAGATTTATCCACATTGAATCTCATTTACCAAGTGGATGCCCAAGCACTCAGTGTGTCCAGGTCTGCTTGCAATTTATGAGTATTTCCATAGATTGCACTACCCTGTATAGCTTGGTGTCATCTGCAAAAATCGAAACCGTGCTATTGATCCCTTCCACTATATCGTTATTAAATACATTAAATAAAAAAGGACCCAATACTGAGCCCTGCGGCACACCACTCTCAACCGGGGACCACTCAGAATGGGAGTCATTTACCACCACTTTCTGAGTACGATCTAGCAGCCAGTTTTTAATCCAATTACACACTGTTATCTCTAACCCAATGGATTCTAATTTACCTAACAAACGTTTATGCAGGACAGTGTCAAATGCCTTTGCAAAGTCTAAAAACACAATATCCACAGCTGCCCCGCTATCCAGACTTCTACTTACCTCTCCAACATAGAAAGGGATTCTTTACTGTAAGTGCTGTGAGACTATTTGACTCTCTGCCAGAGGAACTTGTCATGGTAAATTCACTTAAAAGTGATCAAGAAGGGTCTGGATGCATTTCTAAAGAGTTGTTGATCTAGGGATTTATTCTGATTTCCAGATTGGAGTAGGAAATGATTTTTTTTCCCCTAAAATGAAGACAATTGGCTTCTACCTCATGGGGTTTTTTTGCCTTTCTGAACTGAATAGATATCTGTCTTTTTTCAGCATTACAAACTTTGCAAAATAAGATGTTTTGATTGCGAATTGTCACCAAAAACAAAATTATTATTTATTGATCCTGATGCTCTGATTCCTGTGCAACTTGTCATTGATGCAAGAAGTCCCAACATTTTTTTAAAGGGGTTTTATCGCTACAAAGATCATGTCTCAGATTATGGGGACAGTAAAAATAAGCACTTTTGTAATCGGTTTGCATTACTTCAGTCACTTGGTTTAGCAGATATGAGCTTTTCTGTAAATCTGTATTCTGTTTCTGCTACTGCTGGTTGGGACAAGCCCCCTGGCCAGATCCTGCCCCTAGACACGCCCCCTGCACTGTGATTGGCTGGCTGACATTTCATTCAGCCTGTTGGAATACGCCCCCAGACAGGAAACGGCCCGGACATGCCCATGCACTGTGATTGGCTGCCTGCACACTCTGTGTTTACTCCCCTCTGAGCTGTTAAAGAGGTTTTGCCACAATGTAATGTTGACGTGGGATCCTCCAAAATGGGTTTTTAATCACTTTTATAAATATCTGTGATTACAAAAAGTGCAGCCTGAGAGAGCTACAGGCTGCCTTACCTGCCCTTAGTTACTTCAAAACTTCTACTATATACGACCTGACAAGAGCTGCTGGCCGGGCTTGCGCAGAGAAAGCTTCTTATCTGATGAGACTGAGCTGCAGAAGCTTTCAAGGCACCGGGTAGAAATATGTTGTCTTTTGTATACAGAATAAACTAGTTGTAGTGTGATTATCTGAGTAGATCCCTGCTTTATCTGATGACAGGGAACATGAAGAAGCTTTCAAGCTGCTGTGGAGAAAGCTGTTGTCTTTTGTATACAGAATCCACTAGTTGTAGTTGATTATTTCAGTGAACATTTCACACGATCCCTTATGCAGCTCTGTGCTTTGGCTGTCTGTGTCTCTCTCTCTCTCAGCTCCGTGGCTTGTTTACATTTGCTTCTTAGCAGATAAGGCACGTCCTGGCAAAACCCCTTTAAAATCGATAGTGAAACCAAGGTCTGCTGTCTCTATACACATCTCCAAGCTCTAGGGTGAAGGATCTGGGCAATGACTGCATGTTTAAGTCACAGATCCCCTCATATAACACAGTATTATAGAGTCTCCTGCCTCTTAACAGGGGGGAGGGCAGTGTGCATTGCTCCATATAACCCAGTCTCCTGTCTGGTAACAGAGGCGGGGGGGGGGGGGGGGGGGCAGTGTACACTCCTCACATGTCTCATCAGTTTAGGCTGTGTGTATAACTGCATATACCACAGTTATACAATCTCCTGTCTGGTAACAGAAGGGGAGGAGGGAGGGGGCAGTACACACTCCTCACATATCTCATCTGTTCAGGCTGTGTGTATAACTGCACATAGCACAGCAAGGAGCTTGTGGAGCCTGAAGGTTGCAGACATAGGGCATGTCCCCACTGCACGGGTTTTCAGACGGTTTTTCAGCTGGTTTGCGGTTTTTCAGACCGCCTGAAAAACCGGACGAAAATGAGCAAAATGGTGCTCTATGGAAAACCTCTGCAGCAGTCCCCACTGCACGGGTTTTCTGTCCGGTGGTTTTTCTGCCCGTGGTCCGGCCGCAAAACATTGTGGAAGCACAATCTTCCGTCCGGTTTCCGGACGGAATATGTGCTTCTCAATGTGAAGGGGGAGGGCTTTTCTCCGCTCATAGCTGAGAAAATGCTCCCCCCTCCCCCGAGGCCGTGGGGACGGCCGCAAAACAGGACAAATACCGGCCGGCAAACCGACCGGTATTTGTCCTGTGCTGTGAGAACGCGCCTATAAGAATCATGCAGGAGGCTATAGAGCTGTTATATCCAGACAACCTTCTGCATCCTCTGCTTTATACAATATGATGATGTCACAGTTCTTCAGTGAGGAGACACCCCTGGTGAGAGGAGAGACACCCCTGCTGAGAGGAGAGACACAGCTGCTGAGAGGAGAGACACAGCTGGTGAGAGGAGAGACAGCCTGCTGAGAGGAGAGACACCCCTGTGAGAGGAGAGACACGCCTGCTGAGAGGAGAGACACAGCTGCTGAGAGGAGAGACACAGCTGCTGAGAGGAGAGACACCCCTGGTGAGAGGAGAGACACGCCTGCTGAGAGGGAGACCGCCCCTGCTGGAGAGACACGCCTGCTGAGAGGAGAGACACCCTGCTGAGAGGGAGAGACACAGCCTGCTGAGAGGAGAGACTCGCCTGCTGAGAGGAGAGACACCCCTGCTGAGAGGAGAGACAAGTGTGAGAGGAGAGCACCCCTGCTGAGGAGAGACACGCTGCTAGAGAGGAGAGACACGCCTGCTGAGAGAAGAGACACGCTGCTGAGAGAAGACACCCTGCTGAGAGGAGAGACAGCTGCTGGAGGGAGACACCCCTGTGAGAGGAGAGACAGTGCTGAGAGGAGAGACTCGCTGCTGAGAGGAGAGTCACCCCTGCTGAGAGGAGAGACACAGCTGCTGAGAGGAGAGACTCGCCTGCTGAGAGAGAGACACCCTGCTGAGAGGAGAGACCACAGCTGCCTGGAGGAGAGACACCCTGCTGAGAGGAGAGACTCGCACTGCTGAGAGAGGAGAGACACGCCTGTGAGAGGAGAGACACCCTGCTGAGAGGAGAGACACAGCTGCTGAGGAGGACTCGCTGTGAGAGGAGAGACACCTGCTGAGAGAAGAGGAGAGACACGCCTGCTGAGAGGAGAGACACGCCTGCTGACAGGAGAGACAGCCTGTTGAGAGGAGAGACACGCCTGCTGAGAGGAGAGACACGCCTGCTGAGAGGAGAGACACGCCTGCTGAGAGGAGAGGCACGCCTGCTGAGAGGAGACACGCCTGATGAGAGGAGAGACACGCCTGCTGAGAGGAGAGACACGCCTGCTGAGAGGAGAGGCGCGCCTCCTGGCAGGAGAGACTCACCCCTGAATTTATAATTCAATCTCAGAGAATTAGCTGAACAGCACGAACAGTTCAAACGATAAAACTCCTTTAACTCCTTAATGACCGCCCACCGTATTTTGACGTCGGGCATTTCAGGTCGTTCGTCTGCAGCGACGTCTTTTGGCCCCAGAGCTGTCTGTGTATCAAGCCATGGACCTGGACACACTGTGTGCTGTCCAGATCACTGCCTGTGTCAAAGTGACACAGATTAGAATGTGCCATAAAGTACAACTTGTCTCGAATAAAACGAGGCCTCGTACAACTGCGTCATTGAAAAAATAAAAAAGTTACAACTGTTGAAACGCAAGGAGGCAAAAAACAAAAAAAAATGTTCTGGTCATTAAAGGAGTTGTCTCATTACAAGCTTTCAGCCTACCTCAGTGTGCCTGGCAGTTGAATTCAGGGGCGTGCTTCTTGTTCTGCCTTTTCCCCTCCCTTTCCCCCCTACCTCGCACACAGACAGCTTACTCAGTAATTTTTTAACAGCAGGGGGGGGGGGGGGGGGGGTTTGCTGCCAGATTTAACCCCTGTGTGTGCCTGTAGAGAGGGGGAATGCATTTTTCCCTATCCCCCCCTGCTGTGCAACATATCTCCCCATCTCCAGCAACAAAAAACCCTACCCGAACGAACGGGCAGTGGGAAGTGTTATTTAAAATCAGGATGTGTCCTAATACAGCGAGCTGAAGGTTCAATGCCTCCTGTTGTTTATTAGTATAGTCAAGCTCCACAGACACATCTGTATAGTAACACACAGGGTCACTGCTGCCCAAAACTATTGATCGCCTATCTTGCTCTCCTAACTGTGTAGGAGCAGGGGGAAAGCAGGCAACACGGGTTTTAATCCAACGAACAGAACCCAGCCCCCCTTCCCCCCTCCCTCACTCAAAAAGCATTCTGTACAGGAGGGGCTCTTGCTCTGCCTGACTGATTCGTCATCAGATGACACCCATGAGATAAAGATCAAAGGCGGCTGCTATGAGATTGAGAAGTGATGTATACTACAAACAGGGATAGCCAAAATCAGTAGGAATTTGTAATGACATAAATTGCAAAGTGCTTTTTTTTTAAAGCTTTTAATTAAAACCCAATCTTTTTTTGTAGGAGAAAACCCCCTTTAAAATACTTTTCAGGTGTTCGGCTTAAGGGGTTAAATTCATTGTAGCCACTGTAGTATGCAATTGGTCGATTTAATACAACCTGGTAAGGATACATTTGCTGCCACAGCTTTAGTGCCCAATGGGGGGGCAGCTTGTTGTAGGGCAAGGCTTTGCAAAAAGAGTCTGAGACTGCAGTCGCCTTCTGGAACCACTCTGAAAAGTGATAAGTGCATCTGCTTCCTGCTCATCCTGCCTCTTTTTCCCCCAAGACACTTTCCATAGAAATGAAAACGAAAAAGGGTATGCTGTTTGGTGTGGGACTCTGTTGGCATGAGAGATCGAATTGTATGTTCATGCGGTCAAATTTTTGCGGCATTCGTATTTATTTGGCTCTATAGAGGAGATGTGGCCAAAATTACGGAAAATCCACGTTCTCATAGAAAAAACATGGGGCTCTTTCCTGTAAGGCCTTTCACACTGGAGCCTTTACTAAAAGGTAGTCACTTTTGGAGCCTTACTATAAGGGGGTCACCTAGGGAGGCTCTACTATAAGAGGGGTATATATGGACCCTTTACTAAAGAGCGTCACACTTGGAGCTTACTATAAGGGGGGTACACTTTGGGGGCTCTATATAAGAGCTTACACTTGGAGCCTTACTGTAAGAGAGTCAAATAGGAGCCTACTTAAGAGCGTCACCTATGGAGCCTCTATTTAAAAGAGCATTTCCCCTTGGGCCTCAACATAGAGTAGTCACACTTGGGCCTTTTTATAAGAGCGTCACATATGGAGTCTTGTATAAAGAGCAGCACCTAGGGAGCCTTACTGTAGAGCAGTCCATAGGGCCCTCTACTGAAAGAGGGTCATATTATGGAGGGGGTTTTACTGAAAGAGGGGTCAATTTGGAGGCTAC
Source organism: Phyllomedusa bahiana (assembly GCA_025379985.1). Classification (NCBI taxonomy): domain Eukaryota; kingdom Metazoa; phylum Chordata; class Amphibia; order Anura; family Hylidae; genus Phyllomedusa; species Phyllomedusa bahiana. The sequence goes on from JAODAL010014665.1 coordinate 37,933, forward strand.
TGTAAGGGGGTTTCACTTTAAAGTCTTTACTGTAAAGGGGTCCACTTGGGCTTCTATTAAAAGAGCGTACACTAGGGGCCCTTACTATAAAGAGTCCACTATGGGTTCTACTAAAGAGCAGTCACACTAGGAGCCTCTCTAAAGGCAGTCCTCTATGGACCCTATTATTGAGCGCACCCCATGGGATTCTAATAAGGCAGTCACACTATGTACCCTCAACTATCAGAGTGTACACTTGGAGTCTACTATAAGAGCAGTCCACTAGGGGCCCTTTACATAAGAGGGGCCCACACTATGGAGGCTCTACATAAGGGGGCCACACAGGGAAGGCTCTATTAAGGGGGCCAACACTATGGAGGCCACTATACGGGGGCCACACTAGGAGGCTTACTATAGAGGGGCCACATTTGGAGGCTTACTTAAGGGGGCCCACTATGGAGCCTCTATTTAAAAGAGCATTTCACCTTAGAGCTTTACTATAAGGGGCGTCCCCTATGGAGTCTTACTATAAGAGCAGTCAAACTATGGCGTCTCTTAAAAGAGCAGTAAACACTAGGGAGGTCTGCTATAAGAGCGTCACATTGGAGCCTCTACTTTAAGAGCGTCACATATGGGGGCCTACTATAAGAGCATCACCTATGGAGCTCTACTATAAGGCGTCCCCTATGGAGGCTCTCTATAAGAGCTTTCACCTTGGACCCTTACTGAAAAGGGCGGTACACTATGGACCCTTACTATAAGAGGTCCCCTATGGAGCTTCAAAAGAGCAGTCACACTTGGGCCTCTCTATAAGAGCGTCACCTATGGAGTTTGTATAGGCTTTCCCCTAAGGACTTCTACAGTCAGGGCCCAAAAAGTTTTGAGAATGACACAAATATTATATTTTCACATGATTGTTGCCCTTGGTTTTTTGTGTGTTTGTCAGAGTTTTTTACATAAGAAATAAGGCATATATTATGATTAACAAAAGTTTTATTGCAGTTTGGTTTAAAGCGCAAGTCAATATTTGCAGTGTTGACCCCTTTTCTTAGGCCCTTTTTTCCCTGGAGCTCTAAATAATTTGGACCAAAACCTGATGAAGCAGTCCCTTTTGCACAATCAAGCTTGCATTTTGTCACAATTTGTTGGTTTTTTTTTGTCCCCCGTCTCTTGATGATTGACCCCAAGTTCTCAATGGGTTTAAGATCTCGGGAGTTTCCAGGCCATGGACCCAAAAAACTCTATGTTTTTTTTCCCCGAGCCATTTGTTTCACCTTTTCTTTTGGCAGGGCTCCCTTGTGGAAAAAGGGATTGTTTATCCCAAACTGCTCTTGGCGGTTTGGGGGGAAATTGCTTTTGGGGGAATTTTGGTACCATTCTTTATTCATGGATGTGTTTTAGGCAAGACTGTTAGGAGCCTTCCCTTTGGTGAGAGCGTCCCCCCCATGAATGGTTTCTGGTGCTTTACAGGGGCATGGAAGACTGGTGGTATCATCACCTTGTCTTCTCCGAACAAGCGTTTTCCGAGTTCCAAACATTTGGAAAGGGGATTTCAGGAAAATGACTTTACCTCAGTCCTCAGCGTCCATCCCTGTTCCCTTTGGCAGAATACAGTCTTCCCCGATGTTTTTTTGGAGAGAAATGGCTTCTTGTGCCCTCCCTTGCACCAGGCCCTTTCTATGGGCTCCGCCTCCAGTGCTGCAGATGCCCCCAACCCCTGCCTGCTGCCATTCTGAGCAAGCTTGCACTGCTGGTGCCCCATTCCCAAGCAAACACTTTTTAAAGGACGGTCCCGGCGCTTGCTGGTCTTTTTGGGCGCCCCCGGGCCTTTTTGGCAACAATGGGAAACCCCTCTCCTTGAATTCCTTGATGTGCGATAGATTGTTTATGAGGGGGAATCTTTTGCTGCGTTTTTTCCCTGTTAGGCCCCGTTTTGTGCAGTGAATGATGACTGCCCTGTTTTTTTAGAGTACCATGGTTTAAAGAGAGAAACAATGGCCAAAACACCCGCCTCCTTTTAAATGTCCTTGGGGTTTTATTTTACCTTAATCATGACAGTTGATTCCAGCCTGTTATCAACACCCCACCTGTGTTAATGGGCAAAACCTGAAACGATGTTGCTGGTCCTTTTAAAGGGAGGCCCGCAAAGAAATGGAAAAAGTGTTTTGGGGGGGAAAAAAATTTATTTTTAGGCAAAATATTGACTTTGCAATTAATTGCGTTTAAACTGATCACTTATAACTTTTGGGGTATATGCAAATTGCCATTTTTAAAACTGATGCAGTAGACTTTGTAAAAATTAACTTTGTTCATTTTCAAAACTTTGGCCTTTACTGTACTAAAGAGCAGTTCCACAATGGAGTCTCTGTATAGGCAGTCCATTTTTGGGCCCCTACTAAGGGCGTCCACCCATGGAGTCTTTCTATAAGAGCGTACATATGGGCCTCTTTCTGTGGCAGTCAATATGGTGTCTCTGTATAAAAAAGATACACTTGGGCCTTTCTATAAGAGCGGTCACACATGGAGTCTCTGTATAAGACCTTTGGGAAAAAAATTTTTGTTTTTTTTGGGGGGGCCCCTTTTGCCCCTTTTAAACCCGGGGCCCCCCCCTCCCCTTCCCCGGGAAATTCCCCCCCTGCCCCTGGGCCAAAATTTTTCTTTCCCTTGGAAAACCCCAAACCGGTTTAAAAATTTTGGGGGGTTTTTCCCCGGGGGGGGTTTTTTTTAAAATTTTTTTTTTTTTAAAATTTTTTGGGGGGGAAAAATTTTTTTTTTGGGGGAATTTTCCCGTTGGAATTTTTTGGGGGTTTTTTCCCCTTTTTTTTTTTTGGGGTTTTAAAAAACCCGGGGGGAAAAAAAAAATTTTAAAGGCCCCCCCTTTTTTTTTTTTTTTTTGAAGTTTTTAACCCCCAAAAAACCCCCCTGTTTAAAACCCCCACCAAAAAATTTTTTTTTAAACCTTTTGGGTTTAAAAGGGGGGGGGAAAGGGTTTTTTTTTTAAAAAACTTTTTAAAATTTTTTTTTTAAAAAAATTTTTTAAATTTTATTTTCAAATTTTTTTTTAAAAAACCCCTTTTTTTAAAAAAAAATTTTTTAAAATTTTTAAAATTTTTTTAAAAAGGGGAAAAAAGGGGAAAAAAGGGTTTTATATTCCCTTTAAAAGGGGTCCCCTTTTTGGGGCCCCCATTCTTTCCCAAAGGGTTTTTTTTAACCCAAAAAAATTTTTTTTTTTTTTAAAAAAAAAAAAACCCGGGGTTTTTTGGGGCCCCCGGGGGGTTTTTAAAAATTTTTTTTGGGTTTTTTTTAAAAAATTTGGGGGGGTTTTTTTTTTTGGGGGGTTTTTTTGGGGGGGGTTTTTTTGGGGGGGGTGTTTGGGGGGGAGTTTTTTAAAGGGGGGGGGCCGGGGGGGGGTTTTTTGGGGGGTTTTTTGGGTTTTGGGGGGGGGAAAAATTTTTTTTTTGGGGGGCGGGGGGGGGGGGGTTGGGGGGGGGTGGTTGGGGGGGGTTTTTTTGGGGGTTTTTTAAAGGGGGGGGGGGGGGGTTCCCCCCTTTTGGGGGGTTTTTCCCCCGGGGGGGGGGGGGGTTTTTGGGGGGGGGAAAATGGTTTTTGGGGGGGGGGGTTTTTTTGGGGGGGCCCCGGGGGGGGGGGGGGGCGGGGGGGGGGGGGGGGGGTTTGGGGGGGGGGGTTTTTTTTTTAGGGGGGGGGGGGGTTAAACCCCCGGGGGGGGGTTTGGGGAGGGGTTTTTGGGGGGGGGGGGGGGGGGGGATTGGGGGGGGGTTTTTTGGGGGGGGGGGGGGGGGGGGGGGTGTTTTGGGGGGGGGGGGGGGGGTTTTAAAAGGGGGGGCAAAAGGGGGGGTTTTGGGGGGGGGGGGGGGAGGGGGAAAGGGGGGGACCCCCGGGGGGGGGGGCGGGGGAAAAAAAAAAGGGGGTGGGGGGGGGGGGGGGGGGGGGGGGGGGGGGGGGGGGGGGGGGGGGGGGAAAGGGGTTTTGGGGGGGGGGGAAAAAAATTTTTTTCCCCCGGGGGGGGGATAGGTGGGCCGGGGGGGGAGGGGTGGTTTGGGGGGGGGGGGGGGGGTTAAAAATTTTTTGGGGGGGTGGGGGGGGGGGGTTTTGGGGGAAAAAAAAAAAAAAGGGGTTTCCCCCCCCCGGGGGGGGGGGGGGATTTTTTCCCGGGGGGGGGGGGGGGGGATTTTGTGCAAACTTACTGGGGGATTTTTTCTATTACCGATTATGTTATGATAGTCACAGTAAGGCGGTATTCAGCTCTCTCAGTAAGGTAGGTATGTAGATGTATGTCCCCTCAGTCTGGCAGGTATATACAGCTCCCTCAGTCTGGCAGGTATATACAGCTCCCTCAGTCAGGCAGGTATATACAGCTCCCCTCAGGCAGGTATATAGATAAAGCTCCCCGCAGGCAGGTATATAGATAGGTCCAGCTCCCCTCAGGCAGGTATATATAGATAGGTTCAGCTCCCCTCAGGCAGGTATATAGATAGGTTCAGCTCAGGCAGGTATATAGATAGGTACAGCTCCCCTCAGGCAGGTTATATAGATAGGTACATCTCCCTCAGGCAGGTATATAGATAGGTACATCTCCCCTCAGGCAGGTATATAGATAGGTACATCTCCCCTCAGGCAGGTATCTAGTTAGTTAGGGCTCCATACAGGCAGGTATATAGTCAATGCTTCACACAGGCAGGTATATAGCTAGTTAGGTCTCCATACAGGCAGGTATATAGTTATGGCTTCCACAGGCAGGTATATAGTTAGGTGTGGTCCCCAGGCAGGTATATAGATAGCTATGTTTGTCACCAGGCATGTATATAGATAGCTAGGTGTGTCCACAGGCAGGTATATAGATAGCCCCGTGTGTTCCCAGGCAGGTATATAGATAACCAAGTGTGTCACCAGGCAGGTATATAGTAACAGGTGTGTCCCCAGGCAGGTATATAGATAGCCAGGTGTGTCCCCAGGCAGGTATAGAGATAGCCAGGTGTGCCCCAGGCGGTATATAGATAGCCAGGTGTGTTCCCCATGCAGGTATATAGATAGCAGGTGTGTCCCAGGCCGGTATAGAGATAGCCAGGTGTGTCCCCAGGCCGGTATAGAGATAGTTAGTTGTGTCCCCAGGCAGATAGATAGTTTTATGGCCAAAATTAAAAATAACAAACACTGATACTCACCCTGGCTTACCTGCTTCCCGGCCGAGCGCGCTCATCTTCTGTCCGAGGAGCTTCCGGGCTGGTGGAGTGATGACGTCATGCCGCCAGCGCCGGGACGCTCCTCCGTCAGCTCCTGGGCCCGCACAGAGTTATTACTCTGTGTGCGCCCAGGAGAGGCAGCGGCGAGGTGAGCGGTGTTCACCGCGTCGCTGCCTAATTCACAAGTAATAGTATCGCTGACGGCCCGCGGCGGGCTGTCAGTGCTTCTATTAGCAGACCTGGGCAGTGTACGCCGTGGGCCGCATCCGAAGTGCTGGAGGGCCGGATGCGGCCCGGGGGCCGTACTTTACCCAGGTCTGGTCTACTATAAGAGCAGTCACACTATGGAGCTTCTACTATAAGAGCAGTCACACTATGGAGCCTCTACTATAAGAGCAGTCACACTATGGAGCCTCTACTATAAGAGCAGTCACACTATGGAGCCTCTACTATAAGAGCAGTCACACTATGGAGCCTCTACTGTAAGAGCAGTCACACTATGGAGCCTCTACTATAAGAGCAGTCACACTATGGAGCCTCTACTATAAGAGCAGTCACACTATGGAGCCTCTACTATAAGAGCAGTCACACTATGGAGCCTCTACTATAAGAGCAGTCACACTATGGAGCTTCTACTATAAGAGCAGTCACACTATGGAGCCTCTACTATAAGAGCAGTCACACTATGGAGCCTCTACTGTAAGAGCGGTCACACTATGGAGCCTCTACTGTAAGAGCAGTCACACTATGGAGCCTCTACTGTAAGAGCGGTCACACTATGGAGCCTCTACTATAAGAGCAGTCACACTATGGAGCCTCTACTGTAAGAGCGGTCACACTATGGAGCCTCTACTATAAGAGCAGTCACACTATGGAGCCTCTACTGTAAGAGCGGTCACACTATGGAGCCTCTACTGTAAGAGCGGTCACACTATGGAGCCTCTACTATAAGAGCAGTCACATTATATGGAGCTTCTACTATAAGAGCAGTCACACTATGGAGTCTCTAGTATAAGAGCAGTCACACCATGGAGCTCTCTACAATAAGAAATGCCACACTTTGGAAGCTGCAGAGTAGACTGGGGGATTAGCGGGGGTGCAGGGTCACATTCTTCACCCTTCTCCGGGGATTGCTGTGTGGGGTTTGTCAGTTCTGGCAGCTGTGGAGGGGATGGATCCTCCTGCTCCATCCTCTCCAGCGCCTCCTTACACAGATGCTGTACTTCGGCCAGGGAGGTAAGACTCTCATGTCCAACTCTAATTTCCAACCCTTGTAAATACCCTCATAGGACAGAATGTGCCTGGGGTAGAAGCTGTGGGGACAGAACACTTCCCAGGACCAGCTCTGTACAGAGTATAGGACCCAGACCCTGGTACAGATCTGTGGGTCTATCAGGGGAGGGGGTGCATGTTGTTAGTGCGATGTGGAGCAGCAGCAGCCCTCTAGTTGCTCATATGTGCCCGCTGGATGTGAGTATGGTCAGACCAGAACAAACTGGACGCATGTGATGTGGAACCAGTGCCCACTGGACATATGTGCCATCATACTGCTGCTGGCCGAGACTCAGAACATTGTAGATATAACAAAATCTGGAAAGACTTCTCTCTATAATGAGAAGCAGATGTTACTACTGAGGCATCTTGTGACTTCACCTCCCTTACAGCAATGTAACACTGTTAATTTACCGCAGTCACATACAGAGCTGCAGTTGCAATTGTGCTGTTACGTCACGTGTGATACTCCTGTTACATCCAAAGCTGCAGTTGCAATTGTGCTGTTACGTCACGTTTGATACTCCTGTTACATCCAAAGCTACAGTTGCAATTGTGCTGTTACGTCACGTTTGATACTCCTGTTACATCCAAAGCTGCAGTTGCAATTGTGCTGTTATGTCACGTTTGATACTCCTGTTACATCCAAAGCTGCAGTTGCAATTGTGCTTTTACGTCACGTTTTTTACTCCTGTTCAGGGCCGTTCCTAGGCTAAATTTCACTCAAGGCGAGGTGAAGAAATCCCCCCCCCCCACCCGTAACATATGGCGCCACAGTGCGACACATTACATCACCATAAACCAAAGCCAAAATATACAAAAAGCTTTACCACAATGTGCTATATATAAAACTACTAAATAATAGTCATACAGTTACCAAATAACACCGCTACACCAACCAGAATCCCAAGACCACTAAGACCACATATCACCAACACACAGTGACCAAATAATATCACCACACCATGACCACATATCACCACCATATAGTGACTGAATAATACAAACTGACCATTACTGAATACAAACCATTATACTACAACCAATATTACCGGCATACAGTGACCATATAGTGGTGGATACCCGCTGTACACAGGCTCTGCAGACTTATAAATGACTATAGTAAAGTTATGTCTAGTGACTCATAGGAGACGTCTCTGAAGAGTTGTTCTCTTTTTCTTCTTCTTCTTCTCCATCTGTCCCAGGCCGCCATGATGACTACTCCCGACTCTACACTGTAAAATTTACAATACAAACATATTAGACTCCTCAATTTATCAGCGCTTCTCTACCAATTCCTATCTCTATACAAACTCCCCATCTATAGCACCTCATATGGTAGCCATGTAATATGCCCCCTGTAGCTACGTAGTAGCCCCCTATAGCCAGGTAGTAGCCCCTATAGCCAGTTGATGCCCCCTGTAGCCAATGATGCCCCCTGTAGCCAATGATGCCCTGTAGCCCTTGTAGCCAGTGATGCCCCCTGTAGCCAGTGATGACCCTGTAGCCAGTGATGCCCCCTGTAGCCAGTAGATGTCCCTGTAGCCAGTGATGCCCCCTTGTAGCCAGTAGATGCCCCTGTAGCCAGTAGATGCCCCCTTGTAGCCAGTAGATGCCCCCTTGTAGCCAGTAGATGCCCCCCTTATAGCCAGTAGATGCCCCCCTGTAGCCAGTAGATGCCCCTCCTGTAGCCAGTATATGCCCCTGTAGCCAGTAGATGCCCCCCTTGTAGCCAGTATATGCCCCCTGTAGTCAGTAGATGCCCCTGAAGTCAGTAGATGTCCCTGTAGCCAGTAGATGCCCCCCTTGTAGCCAGTAGATGCCCCCTTGTAGCCAGTAGATGCCCCCTGTAGCCAGTAGATGCCCCCCTTGTAGCCAGTAGATGCCCCCTGTAGCCAGTAGATGCCCCTGTAGCCAGTAGATGCCCCCCTTATAGCCAGTAGATGCTCCCTGTAGCCAGTAGATGCCCCCCTGTAGCCAGTAGATGCCCCCGTGTAGCCAGTAGATGCCCCTGTAAGTAATTATAAAAAAACAAAAATAGTACTCACCGCGGTCCGCGCGTCTCGGTCCGGAGCTGTTGAGCGGTGTAAGCGGCGTGACGTCATCACGCTGCTTACACTGCACGCAGCTCCCAGGGATCTCCTTGGCGGCAGAGCTGCTGACAGAGGAGATCAAGCGTCGCAGGGGGCGCGGTGAAAGCGGTGCGCCTCCTGCGACGCTAATACAGGGGAGGAGACAGGAGGGGAATGATCCGTCCGGTCTCCTCCCTGCACCAGCAGCTGCTGGCTCTGCGTGACTGTTGTAAAACAGCCGCGCAGAGTCAGGGGCGATCCTCCAGGCGGGCAGGGCGGGCGGGCGCGGCGCCCCCCTCGGGTGAGCGGAGCCTCGGCGCCCCGGGCGCTCGCCCGCACTGCCCGCCCTTAGGAACGGCCCTGCTCCTGTTACATCCAAAGCTGCAGTTGCAATTGTGCTGTTACATCACGTTTGATACTCCTGTTACATCCAAAGCTGCAGTTGCAATTGTGCTGTTATGTCTCGTTTGATACTCCTGTTACATCCAAAGCTGCAGTTGCAATAGTGCTGTTCCACCATGGCTTATACCCCAGTCACAATCTTGGTATTTCATTACTTGTTATACCACATTTGTGTTCAGAGCCACAGTCACAATCCTTCTGCTACATCATGTCTTATACAGCAATCATAATAATCCAATATCAGCAGCACACTACTAGCACTAAAAACAATCAAAAGGCACATAGGAAAACTATTGGAAAAGCATTTCTGCTACTTTAAATACATGAAAATGTGAGGTTCTTAGTGCACATTTTTGGTCAAAACTGTAATAAGCCCACACCAGTGTGCACCTTTGTTCATTTTTTTTCACACAAAAAAAACAAAAAAACTCTTTGGATGTGCAGACCAAATAATGTTTTTTAGATTTTTTATACTCCAATCATATCCAGAGCTGCAGTCCAGAGAACAATTCTACTATTGTGTCATGTCTCATGCTCCATTACTCCCAAAGATACTCTCTATTACATGCAGGGCCGCCATACAGGGAGTACAACCAGTACTTCCGTATGGGGCCCGGTGGAATAATTATTTCCCATGACAGAGCGGGGCCCGGCGGCGCAGCCGCCGAACCAGGCTCTGCCTGGCCCACAGTGTGGGCACCGAGCTGCTGGGGCGCCGGAGGCAGTGCCGTCGCTCCCCTGGGCCCAGCCGCGCATCCGGTCACTGGACGGCTGGTCCCTGTGTCCCGAGCACCCAGCGACCGGCGTGGGTGTTGGGGAATATTGTCCCCGACTCCGGGGTCTGCGCGGGGTCTGCGGAGCACAGCGCCACTAGCGCTGCGCTCCGCCGACCGCTCTGGCTGGCTGGTGGCATTAGGCCTTCAGCCTGCCAGACGCCGGCCCCTACTAGTGACGTAGGCGGCGCGGTGACGTCACATCACCGCGCCGCCTATGCAGGGCGGCAGTTCGGAGCGCCTGGGAGCGGCAGGAGTGGGAGCCGGAGCCAAGTGAGTGGTTGTTTTGTTGTTTTTTTTTTAAATATATATTAGGAAGCGGGCCCTGACTGCCTATCTATAAAGGGGGCCCTGACTGCCTATCTATAAAGGGGCCCCTGACTGCTTATCTATAAAGGGGGGCCCTGACGCTGCCTATCTATAAAGGGTGCCCTAACTGCCTATCTATAAAAGGGGCCCTGACTGCCTATCTATAAAGGGGGCCCTAACTGCCTATCTATAAAGCATAGTTGCCAACTTTTGAAAATGAAAAAGCAGGAGACTCTAGTGGGGGGCGCGTTTAGCAAAAATTTGCATGGACACGCCCATCTTGTCGGTATGCCACACCCCTTCAAAAAGGGCCACACCCACTCCACCTAATGCATAACGGCTTTGGAAGAAAGCCAGGTAGATCCCCTTAAAAGCAGGTAGTAACCCCCATAAGCAGGTAGTGCCCCACAATGATGTTTTTAGCCAAGTAGTGCCCCCCCACCCTTGTCCTGCCCCCCACCGTAGTGCCCCCTTTTTTTCCCCCTTTTTGCCCCCCACCGGTAGTGCCCCCTCCCCTCTGTTCCGGTAGTGCCCCCATTGTTGCAGGTAGTGCCCCCTCCCCCTCGTTGCCAGGTAGTGCCCCCTTGTTGCCAGTGCCCCATGTCACCCCTCTGTTGCCAGGTAGTGCCCCCATTGTTGCACCCGGTAGTGCCCCCCTGTTGGCAGGTAGATGTCCCCTTGTGCCAGGTAGTGCCCCCATTGTTGCCGGTAGTGCCCCCTCCCCCCCTGTGCCAGGTAGGTCCCCTCTGTGCCAGGTAGTGCCCCCATTGTTGCCAGGTAGTGCCCCCTCTGTTGGCAGGTAGATGACCCAGTTGTTGCCAGGTAGTGCCCCCATTGTTGCCCGGTAGTGCCCCATCTGTTTTCCAGGTAGATGTCCCCTCTGTGCAGGTAGATGCCCCTCTGTTGCCAGGTAGTGCCCTCTGTTGCCAGGTAGATGTCCCCTCTGTTGCCAGTATGCCCCTCTGTTGCCAGGTAGTGCCCCCATTGTTGGGCCCGGAGAGCCCCCCCAAAATAGCTAATAAAAATAAAATTAATAAATCCACTTACCTCACCAGGCTTGCAGCGCGACGCTCGGCGTCTCTCAGCGGCGCAGGGGGAAGTGAGGCAGCGCGCGTCACTCCCCTGCAGCCGCGCGTCCTTCCCTCGCCCCCTGTGTATGTGCGCGACAACCGGCGCCGGACATACAGGGGGAGGAGGGGGGGAGGGAGCGATCCCTCCCGCCTCCTCCCTGCACAGCGAGAATCCGGGCGGGTTTAACGGGCGCAGCGGGCCCCTTCACCCGCCCGTAGGAGCGGCCCGGCGGCGCCCGCGTAGCGCACATGCGCGACTCTGTCGCCGCGGCCATTTTAAAAGGACCCCCCGCCTGCTGGGCGGACGGGAGGGAATGCCAACTCCCCCGGGAGGGCGGGGGGGGGGACCCCAAATAGCGGGCCCCCCCCGCCAAACACGGGAGAGTTGGCCTGTATGCTATAAAGGGGCCCCTGACTCTGCATATCTATCTCGGGGCCCCTGACTTCCTATCTATACCGGGGGCCCTGTCTCTGCCTATCTATCTCGGGGGGCCTGCCTTCCTATAAATGGGGCCCTGATGCTACCTATCTATAAAGGGGGCCCTGACGCTGCCTATCTATAAAGGGGGGCCCTGACTGCCTATCTATAAAGGGGGCCCTGACGCTGCCTATCTATAAAGGGGGCCCTAACTGCCTATCTATATAGGGGCCCCTGACTGCCTATCTATAAAGGGGGCCCTAACTGCCTATCTATAAAGGGGGCCCTGACGCTGCCTATCTATAAAGGGGGCCCTGACTCTGCGTATCTATAAAGGGGGCCATGACGCTACCTATCTATAAAGGGGGGCCCTGACTGCATATAAATGGGGCCCTGATGCTACCTATCTATAAAGGGGGCCCTGACTGCCTATCTATAAAGGGGGGCCTGTCGCTGCCTATCTATAAAGGGGGCCCTGACTGCCTATCTATAAAGGGGGCCCTGACGCTGCCTATCTATAAAGGGGGCCCTGACGCTGCCTATCTATAAAGGGGGCCCTGACTGCCTATCTATAAAGGGGGCCCTGACGCTGCCTATCTATAAAGGGGGCCCTGACTGCCTATAAAGGGGGCCCTGACGCTACCTATCTATAAAGGGGGCCCTGACTGCCTATCTATAAAGGGGGCCCTGATGCTACCTATCTATAAAGGGGGGCCCTGACTGCCTATCTATAAAGGGGGCCCTGACGCTGCCTATATATAATGGGGGCCCTGGCTGCCTATCTATAAAGGGGGCCCTGACGCTGCCTACCTATAAAGGGGGCCCTGACGCTGCCTATCTATAAAGGGGGCCCTGACGGCCTATATTTAAAGGGGGCCCTGACTGCCTATAAAGGGGGCGCTGACGCTACCTATCTATAAAGAGGGCCCTGACGCTACCTATCTATAAAGGGGGCCCTGACGCTGCCTATCTATAAAGCGGGCCCTGGCTGCCTATCTCTAAAGGGGGCCCTGACGCTGCTTATCTATAAAGGGGGCCCTGACGCTGCCTATCTCTAAAGGGGGCCCTGACGCTGTCTATCTCTAAAGGGGGCCCTGACGCTACCTATATATAAAGGAGGCCCTGACACTACCTATCTATAAAGGGGGCCCTGACGCTACCTAACCCTAAACGGGGCCCTGACTCTGCCTAAAGCTAAAGGGGGCCCTAACTCTGCCTTACTCTACAGGGGCCCTGGCTACCTATCTCTAAAGGGGGCCCTGACTCCCTGACTACCTAACGCTGAAGGGGTCCCTGACTACCTAACGCTAAAGGCGGCCCTGACGGTACCTAACGCTAAAGGAGGTCTGACTACCTAACTCTAAAGGGGGCCCTGGCTAGCTAACGCTAAAGGGGGCCCTGGCTAGCTAACGCTAAAGGGGGCCCTGGCTACCTAACTCTACAGGGGCCCTTGCTACCTAACCTCTAAAGGAGGGCCCTGGCTACCTAACTCTACAGGGGCCCTCGCTACCTAATCTCTAAAGGAGGGCCCTGACTCTACCTAAACATAAAGGAGGCCCTGACTCTACCTAAACATAAAGGAGGCCCTGACTCTACCTAAACATAAAGCGGGCCCTGACTCTACCTAAACATAAAGGGGGCCCTGGCCACCTAAAAACTAAAGAGGGCCCTGACTGCCTACAAACTAAAGGGGCCTATCAAATTTACCTGGGGCTTGAACATTTGCTTCCCTTTACCTGGGTCTTCTCTACCCTACCTGGTAATATAATTGTTAGGGGAGCAGCCCATAGCTGTGCATTATCTCCAGGGGGTTAGTCCTCTCCCCACCCTTCCAAACCCCTTAGGATACTAGGCCTTAAGTTATGGTTGTCCCCGCTCTCCCACCCTGGGAAATTTGTACAGAGGTGGGAATAGGTAAAGAGGTGCTGGAAAATTGAGGATTTAAGATATTTGTGTGTAATTTCTGCAGGGATGAGTGTGGCGGGACAAGTCATCATGGCGGTGTGGAACGGATGCAGGGGAAAAAAGGGAAATTTAAGAACGATTAATGAGAGAAGAGAACGAACTCATCAGATAAGACGTCTCAGTGAGTCCCTGACGTCAGGGGTTATTTTACTTCTATATTGGATCAGTGCTGTATTCACTGTAATGTGATGTGACCTGAGCTGGTGTCTGACCTCTATGTAGTCTCTATATGGCGGTGTTGTGGGTAATATAAGTGTGGGTATAGTGGCAGCGTACACTTGTCCCTGATTGTAAGGTGAGGGAACACCTGACCCTGTGATAGGAGTTAGACTTTTACTTTCTTGCTGGTGTTTATTTTAGGAGGTGGGGAGGTGCGTGACCAAGGGAACGTGGAGGGGGATATTGTATGTGGGTGGAGGGGGATATTGTATGTGGGTGGAGGGGGATATTGTATGTGGGTGGAGGGGATATTGTATGTGGGTGGAGGGGGATATTGTATGTGGGTGGAGGGAGATATTGTATGTGGGTGGAGGGGGATATTGTATGTGGGTGGAGGGGATATTGATTGGGGGTGGTGGGGGTTTGTGTATGCGGGTGGAGGGGGATATTGTATGTGGGTGGAGGGGGATATTGTTGTGTGTGGAGGGGATATTGTATGTGGGTGGAGGGGGATATTGTATGCGGGTGGAGGGGATATTGTATGTGGGTGGAGGGGATATTTTATGTGGGTGGAGGGGGATATTGTATGTGGGTGGAGGGGGATAGTGTATGTGGGTGGAGGGGGATATTGTATGTGGGTGGGGGGGATATTGTATATGGGTGGAGGAGGATATTGTATGTGGGTGGAGGGGGATATTGTATGTGGGTGGAGGGGGATATTGTATGTGGATGGAGGGGGATAGTGTATGTGGGTGGAGGGGGATATTGTTTTGCGGGTGGGGGGGATTTTGTATGTGGGTGGAGGGGGATATTGTATGCGGGTGGAGGGGGATTTTTGTTATGTGGGTGGAGGGGGATATTGTATGTGTGTGGAGGGGGATATTGTATGTGGGTGGAGGGGCATATTGTATGTGGGTGGAGGGGGATAGTGTATGTGGGTGGAGGGGCATATTGTATGCGGGTGGAGGGGGATAGTGTATGGGGGTGGAGGGGATATTGTATGTGGGTGGAGGGGGATATTGTATGTGGGGGAAGGGGGATATTGTATGTGGGTGGAGGGGGTATTGTATTAGGGTGGAGGGGATATTGTATGCGGGGGGAGGGAGATAATGTATGTGGGTGGAGGGGGATATTGTATGTGGGTGGAGGGGGATATGGATGGAGCTACTTAGCCCTGTGTCTATGATATGCTAGACTGACAGACGTGTGAGACAGACAGATGTGTGACTCTCTTGGTACGGTGTACTACACACTACAGTTTTTTTGCATACTGTATTATGTGGTAAAATGGGCGCATTTATATCCTAGAGGCCGGGGTTTTTTTCGCTGGGGGCGGGGCGATCGGGTTGCTGGGGGCTGGGTTTAAGGGGGGGGGGCCCAGGTGCTTCAGCTGTATGGGGCCCTGAAATTTCTGTTGGCGGCCCTGATTACATGCTATGATATAAGTCACAATTTTGCTATTAAATCATGTCTTATTCTCCAGTCACATCTGGACCTGTATTTGCATGAGATATCGCAAACATTCTGGACTTATAGTTTAGATAGTGCTCACACTTCTGCTGTTATATTACTGTGCACATCCAAAGCTGCAGTTGCAATTATTTTATACAATGTCTTATACTCCAGTCACATTTGCAGCTACAGTCCTTATTTTGTTGTTACATCATGCCCTTACCCCACTCATATCCAAAGCTGCAATTACTATTCTGTTGTTAGATCGTGTTTTATACTCCAGTCCCATCCAAAGCTGCAGTCACTATTTCCTGTTTTGTTGTTGGATCAGTTAATATGCTTCAGTCACATTCAGAGCTGCAATCAGCCTTTTGTTAGACCAGGCCCTTTACTCCACTCACATCCAGAGCTCTTCTGGATGTTACATCATGTTTTATATTCCAGTCACATCCAGAGCTGCAGTCACTATTCTGCTGTTAGATCAGGTTATATGCTCCAATCACATCCATAGCTGCAGTCACTATTATTCTTAGACCAAGCCCTTTTCTCCACTCACATCCAGAGCTGTTCTGGATGTTACATCATGGTTTATGTTCCAGTCACATCCAGAGCTGCAGTCCCTATTTTGCTATTAGTTCTGGGGAGATGCTCCAGTTCCATCCAGAGCTGCAGGCACTATTGTGCTGTTAGATCAGGTTATATGCTCCAGTCACATCCAGAGCTGCAGTCACTATTGTGCTGTTAGATCAGGTTATATGCTCCAGTCACATCCAGAGCTGCAGTCACTATTGTGCTGTTAAATCAGGATCAGGTTGTATGCTCCAGTCACATCCAGAGCTGCAGTCACTATTGTGCTGTTAGATCAGGTTATATGCTCACATCCAGAGCTGTTCTGGATGTTACATCATGTTTTATTTTCCAGTCACATCCAGAGCTGCAGTCACTATTGTGCTGTTAGATCAGGTTATATGCTCCAGTCACATGCAGAGCTGCAGACACTATTGTGCTGTTAGATCAGGTTATATGCTCCCGTCACATGCAGAGCTGCAGACACTATTGTGCTTCTAGATCAGGTTATATGCACCCGTCAAATTCAGAGCTGCATTCACTATTTTGCTATTAGATCAGGTTTTCGGCTACAGTCACATCCAGAGCTGCAGTCACTATTTTGCTATTATTTTCAGGTTATATGCTCAGTTACATCCAGAGCTGCAGTCACTATTGTGCTGTTAGATCAGGTTTTTATGCTCCAGTCACATGCAGAGCTGCAGACACTATTGTGCTGTTAGATCAGGTTATATGCTCCAGTCACATTCAGAGCTGCAGTCACTATTTTGCTATTAGATCAGGTTATAGGCTCCAGTCACATCCAGAGCTGCAGACCCTTTTGTGATGTTAGATCATGTTATATGCTCCAGTCACATCCAGAGCTGCAGTCACTATTTCGCTATTAGATCAGGTTACATGCTCCAGTCACATCCAGAGCTGCAGTCACTGTTTGGCTCTTAGATCAGGTTATATGCTCCAGTCACATCCAGAGCTGCAGTCACTGTTCTGCTGTTTGAAGTGGGGAGCAGCAATAGTGGTGACAGTATGAATGGTGAAGCAACAATCTCATTTAATGATCCCTAATATATTTCTGTCCTGTGGAAAAAACATTGATAGACGGTGACTCTACTACAGGAAATTACTGTATAACTTTTGGTCACTTAGAGCCACAGAACATCTACTCTGGACACAAAACAGGAGAGACTCAGAGAGTGGGGGTAACGAGGTATAGAAAGCCTTCATGGTAAAACCCTCTGCTCTGTGGTACTGCAGGAAACTGATGAGGGTGGCACTCTTGTCCAGTGGCCCTTTATCATGATCATGCATCTCCAAAACCAGGCAGAGAGCCCTTTACTCCATTTCTTCCTGCATACCATGTGCATCCATTGATCACATGGCCTCAATGGACATTTTGTCATCACTTAGTGGGTGTGCTTTGAAGCCAGGTTCAGCTCAGAAACACTCCCCTGTGATGGGTGCGACCTGAGCAGAGAACGATCTGGCTGCCTCTAGTCACTCATCAGTAACTATGTAAACAGAGGTGCTGACAGGAATGTAATCATTTAAGTACAGAGCTGGAGGCTGCAAGCAAAAGACTCATTGTTTGATTGGCTGAATGTGCATTAGGACCTGTGACATGATCCAGCAGCAGTCAGAAAAAGTGTGCCTACTGCTCTCTATATAGTGGTGGTGCCAGGGTAAAGCATTATGAGATGCTGCCCTGACATCATTGTATGCAGAGAGGATGACACATCCCCTAGAGCAGACACACAGCTTTCCCTTGATCAGAAACTGATGGGGGATGTGACATCACCCACCTTTCTTGGATACTAGATAGGCTATCCAGTGTACAGGAAAGCTGGATGATACCACATTCCTTACAACAATCAGAGTTACAATGATGGGATAGCTGTGTACATGCTGTGGGGGATGTACAGCACATACATAGAAATATATAAACCAAATTATATATATCTGTACATGTATTACATATATTATAGGATGAGGAAAGAATGTCTTTTTACCATGTTACAAACTGATTGGTGACTGTTCTACACACAGCCTGCTGCAGGCAACCGGGGATCGAACTGGAGCAGAGGTGCGGGGGCATGAGGTGTACATGTCTGAGAATGATGATGAACAATGCTAAGAAGATTAGGCAGTGGGTGCACAGAAGTCTTAGATTGTAACTGCAAGGGATTCTGGGACTTGTAGGAAATAGCTGCAGGAGAACTACTGATCCTCCCACAACCAGGAAGTTTCACTGATCTTATGATAGATGAGGCAAAAGAAAAGAAACACATGAAGGTAGTGGGATATCTTTACTTTTCAATATAAATGCTGTTTATAGTGTTCTATGAAATCATTAAACTCCCGGATAACCCATTTAAGCAGAAAGTCTTTGGGTAGACTAGGGACCCCTCTTACAACTTTCACCATGAGACTGTTAACTGGTTGGTCTTGTCTGTCAGACTATTGCTTCCCTCCTTAAAAGGGTTCTCTAGTTTAGGAAACCCATTGTCATATACCCTGTCATAAAATTCTGTTCAGGATCCTCAACATTTGGACAAAGTGGAGAGCAATTTCAATGTGCGTCTCTCATTCTGTCCTGCATGACATAAACAGCCCATTGATTTGAATGGACGCGGTGTAATGATGTAATGAACGATATTCCCTGTGATGGTGCTACAGTAAAATTGTATATGTACGGCCAGATTTTTCCACACAAAACAGCTTGTTGCTGGTTGGGGGGGGGGGGGGGAAACGACACTCTGTGGCCAACTTATTGTCAAAGGATCCATCTAACAAGTTGGTTAGTCCAAAGCTAAGAATCCCTTAAATGACGGTTTCCTCTCTTTTCTTTAGTGCGACATCTTGTCTTTATCTTTTCTCTATCTTTATCAACAGCTCTTATTTGTGAGTATTTCTCTCCTTGTATGGGGGGGGGGGGGGGTTTCTTGGCCTTGCCTGCCCCTGTTCTACAGCAGGCTGGTGGTCAGACGAATCTTTTGCTGCAGTAACTTCGAACTGGAAACTTGACCTCTCAACTCACACCTAACAACTAACAGCAACTGGCCACACTCTAATATGGTTTTTATGTCTGAAGTCTCTCCCTCTCCCCAAAATCCCTAGTAAACTCCTGAATGGCTGCAGGACAGCATCTGACAGCAGTTCCGCCAAAAAAACTGTAATATGTACCATATACATTTCTCCAATACAGACATATCCAAACAATATGGGCGATATGAACAGTATGAACGCTGGCGCTGATAGGCCACTTCTAAATAGCTTTAATGCAGTGTAGAATGCACCAGAATGTATGAACCTGTTCTTCTGCAGGTCATACATAAGGGCAGTGTAGAGCCAATTACCACAAGTCTGGCTCAGGGACCACCCTTTTCCCCGGTTTTTGGGTTTTTTTCTTCTGAAAGTCATACATACCCGGGCAGTGAAAACCCAAAACCACAAGTCTGGCTCCCGGCACCACCTTTAAACCCCCGGGCCGGGGTGTTTTTTCTGGGAGGCCATACAAAACAGGCCAGGGGTAGAGCCAATACCACAATCAGGCCAGGGCCCCCACCCTTTTTCCCTGGTCTGGGGTTGTTCTTCTGCAGGTCCCTACAAAATAGGTGGGAAATTCCCCTTTTGCCAATACCACAAAATCCCGGCTCAGGCACCACCTTTACCCCTGGTTTTTGATTGTTCCCTTTTGCGGTCATTTTCAACCAGGGCAAATGTTTAGCTAAAACCACTTTCTGCCTCAGGCCCACCCTTTTAACCCCTGGTTTGTTTTTTCTGAAAAGGGAAAACATAAAGGGGAGGGGTAGAAACTAATACCCCAAGTCGGCTAAAGGCCCCCACCTTTACCCTGGGGCTGTTCCCTTTGAGGTCATTTAATTTAAAAGGGCAGTGCAAGCCAAAAACCAAAAGTCTGGGGCCCGGCACCACCCTTTAAAACCCCGGTCTGGCCCGTTCTTCTGCAAAGGGCATACATACAGGGCCCGTGGGAGAACCAATACCACAAGTCTGGCTCAGGGAACCCCCTTTACCCCCGGTCCCGGTTTTTCTGCCGGTATTCATACAGGGCCGTGAGAAACCCTTTTTACAAATCTGGCTCAGGACCACCTTTACCATGGTCTGGCTTTTTCTTCTGCACGTCATACTTTCAGGGGAGTGGGAGACCAATACCACAAGTCTGGTCAGGCAACCCCCTTTACCCCGGTTTGGGCTGTTCTTCTGCAGGTTTTATACATACAGGGCCGTGGGGGGAGGGAAAACCCCAAAACTGGGTCAGGCACCACCTTTACCCTGGTCTGGTGTTCTTTTTGCCGGCAAATTTCAGGGAGGTAGGGGCCAATACCACAAGTTGGTCAGGCACCACCTTTACCCCGGTGTTCTTTTGCAGGGCAAACTTTTAGGGGAGTTGAGAGCAATAACCCCAAGTCTGGCCAGGCCCCCACCTTTACCCTGGTCTGTTTTTTGCAGGTCATACATACAGGGGAGTGTAGATCCCAATTTTTACAATCTGGGTCAGGCACCACCTTTAAACCCTGGTTTTGGCTGTTTTTTCTGCAGGTCATAAATACAGGGGGAGTGTAGATCCAATACCCAAAAAAGTCTGCTCAGGCCCACCTTTACCCCGGTTTTGGGTGTTCTTTTGCGGGAAAACATAAAAGGGGAGTGTAAAAGCCGGGAATTTCCACAAGTCTGGGTCAGGCACCACCTTTTCCCTGGTCGGCTGTTCTTTTGCAGGGCATAAATACAGGGCAGTGGTTTGGCCAAAACCAAAAGTCTGGTCAAGGGGACCACCTTTACCCGGTCTGTTTTCTGCAGGGCATAAATTTCATTGCAGTGTAGAGCAAATACCACAAGTCTGGCTTTAAAGGGACCAAACCCTTTTCCCCCCGGGCTGGTGTTCTTCTGCAGGGTCATACATAAAAGGGGGGGATGTAGGGAGCCAATCCACAAGTCTGGCTAAGGCCCCCACCTTTAAACCCCGGGCTGGGTGTTCTTCTGCAGTCAAAATACAGGGCAGTGTAGAGCCAAACCACAAGTTGGCCAGGCACCACCTTTACCCGGTCCCGGATGTTTTCGCAGTTCATACAAAAGGGCCCTGAAAAGCCTTTCAAAAAGCTGGCTCAGGACCACCTTTTCCCTGGGTCTGGCTTTTTTTTGCAGGTCATACAACAGGGGAAGGGGGTTGAGCCAATACCACAAGTCTGGGTTTAGGGGACCAAATGTTTCCCTGTTGGGCTGTTTTCTGTTCCCGCCCAAAGTTTGGGGATCAAACATACATAAATTTTGTCTAATTTTTCGAAAGTGATATGCCCCCTAGAACGGGCCCCAAATTTTTTGGGCGGGTAAAAAGTGTTTTGCCGGCGGGTTTTTCGGGGCCAAAAATTGGGAATTTTGACTGTTCTTTAAACTATTGGGAATTGGGCTTTAAGCTTTTTGGGCGCCAAAAACTGGGAAAAGCCCCGTTCATACATGTCACAATATAATTTAAAACCCTGGTTTTGAGTGGGGCCCTACCAATCTCCAATAAATTCTCAAGGGCCCAATAACGACACCATGACGTTTCCCCTTTTATCAGGGGGAAAAAAAAAAACCCCCACAAAAAGGTTTAAAAAGGGTTTCCTTTTTTTTGTTTTTAAGGATGATACTGAAAGTCCCGATCAGACCCCCAGAGCTTGGGGATGGAAAATCGTGCCAAACCCAGGAAAGCCCCCCTTTTTAAGTTTCATAAAAAAAAATAGACTAAAAGTAATTAAAAAAAAATTTATATAATTTTATTTAGAACATAAAAAATATTTTTAAAAAATTTTTAAAAAAATGAAAATTTGGAACTACAGAAACCCAGGGTTTTTAAAAAAAACCCCCCCTAACCTTCAATCTCAGAAAATCAATAAAAGGAAAAAACCCCATATACACTAGCAAAAAATACAACAAAAAGTAAAAAGAAAAAAATTATAATAAATACCCGACCTTGATAGTTTAACCGAAATTTTGCAGTGCAAATCCCCTATTTGGGGTTAGGGGAAAGGGGAAGAAACCACCCCCCCAACGCGCTTTTCGCAGTGCGCTTCGTCCGGGGGAAAAACACAAAAACGTAAAAACCCTGGAATTTAAGCATATAACCCTCACCCTCCGATTTGAATTTACACCAATCAAATCATTATCAAAAAACGTACCTCCGCCAATAAGGAAAAAAATCCTGGTCCCATTTTTTTTTATAAAACACAACTACTAAGGGGGACACAGGAAATACACCCCCCCAAAAATAGCGAACAAAATTTTTCACAAAGCCACGCATGCATGGAACAAACACACATCGCCCTAAAACAAAAAAGGGCCTTTTGAAGCCGGGCCCCGCACCGCGAATGCGCGAGAAAATGCGAAAGCCCCCAAGCAATAAAAAAGGCAAACAACACCCCGATCATAATAAACACTAAAAGCCTATCTCTATGCGAAAAAAAATAAAACCCAAAAAAAAAATAAAGCAATTTTTTTTAAAAAAGTGCAAAATTTAAAAATAAATTGGGTTCTGGGAAAATTAAACTGAATGGAAGGGGAAAAAGGAGGTGAATAAGTCCCATGGGGGGTTAAAAATCGAAAAGGGAAAAATTAAAAAACCTATTTAAAAAATATATTATATTTTAAATTTGGTGCAATAGAAAAAATTATACATACAGTGCATCATTGATAAAAGAAACTTGTGTCCCTTTATATAAAAAACCAAATCCTTTAAAAATATCATATTACTTCACTTTATAAACGGTAAATTGCAAACAGATTAAACATACAATATAAAATATAAAATATATAATGACAAAAAAAAAAAAGGGTTTTTGTAATGCTAATAAATAACATTATGCTAAATTGTCCATAGAACAGTGGAATATCATAATATGAGAGAAAATTTTCCAAATTTCCAACAAAAAATTTTAATAGATTTTTTCATATAGAAGTGTATCCATTTTGTAGCTGCTAAACCAATGAAGATATATAAAGATGAGAAGGTGTAAAGTCCGGGGTGTGGTTAAGTCGCAATGTCACTAAAAAAAAACAAAAACAAAAATTTAAATACATAAAAAAAAAAAAAATTTAAATAAGATTAAAAAACCCAGGTAAAAAGTAAAAAAAAGAAAAAAAAATAAAAATTTAAGTAACACAAAAAAAAACCAAAAAAAAGGGGTTTTTAAAAAAATAAAAAAAATTTTTTTTAAGTCTACAAAAAAGGGACAAAAATAATTTTTTTCATTCAACCTTTAGGATGGACATATCCAACAAAAAAATCCACCTCCCCTCACTTTGGGCCAAAAAGTCAACTTCCAATCCCCCCCCCGGGAGTTCAAAAAACCGATCAACCCCCAGGGAAATTTTAAACAAGATGCTCAAAATTTTATGTTTTTTTCTTTAAAAATGACAGGGTTTTGGATTTTAACAAAATTAGATGGGTCTTTTTCCATTGCTGAAAACAATTCCAAGACATGTTCTCGTATTCTTTCTACTTTAATTGTCTAAGGTAATCCCAACCAAAAAATTAAAGGGCCAAAAGGGGCAAGGGGGCAAAGAAAAACAACTCCGACAGTATGCAGTTAATAGAAATTTTAATCTTGAAACTTTTTTTTTTTTAGTTGATTTCCAAAATACATCAACGTACCCCTTTTTACTACATGCTTTACATCTCCCACATGGTTGGCTGCCCTTTTTCGTTCCTCGGGAAACCCAAAAAAACTGTCTCTGGACGAACCCCCTTGAGGAACTTTTCACCAGCAAAATCCCTCAAATTGGGATCTTTTTTAGTAATTTATGGGGACTCCGGGATGACTGAGATAATGTATCCCTCAATTCTTAATATATCTCCCCTATTGCATAATATATTATGATCGTCCCATGTTGTTGATGAAATGGGGGAAAGAATCTATTTGTCACGGGATCTCCAACCTTTGATATCTTGAAAAGATCATCACGTTTCGTATTTTTAGCCCTGGTGTAGGCATCATTGATTACTTTCCTGGGTTTCCCTCTTTTTACAAATCTACCTTTAAAATTTAACTGCCCCCTCTTCAAAAAATTCTCCAGGGAAAAAGTTTTTCTAAATCCTTGAAAATTTACCAACGGAATACTATTAATAAACGTCTAGGATGAGCCAGGAAAACAGCAAGATTTTGTTAGTTGAGTTTCCTGTAAAGGGGCCCAACATACAAATCCATCGTTATCTAATTTAAAAAATTCCAAAAAAACCATATTCTCCGCCCGCTTTATATGTGAGCTTTAAAAATTTAACGAATTCCCATTCAATGTATCCCTAAAGATTTTTAAAAAAGACAGGGGTCCTTGCCCGATAAAACAGAATGTCATCTAAATAACCCTTCCCCAAAATTTAACTTTTTTAATAAAGGGGGCTGGCCCCGGTACAAAAATTAGACGTTTTCCCCGTACCCCAAGAAGCATTGGCATAAGAGGGCGCCAGGCCCCCCCCATTTGCTGTCCCTTGTAAACTGAAATAAAAGGTTTTACGAAAATAAAAAAATTGTGTGTAAGAAACAAATCCAAGCGGCAATAAAAAAAAATAAAAAAAGAATTTCCCTTTTCCAACAGGTTTTCCCCCCCCCCCGAAAAAGTATAAAGAAATGAAATCACCCCAGAGAAAGGCCCTCACTGTGTCTAATTGATTTTTTAAGTATTCCACTCCACGTTACAAGTTTCATATCTGGTTCAATTCAAAATTTTCCATTTTTTCGAAGTATGTCGTTAGGGATCCTTTAAAAGTGATGGAAAGTCTCCACGAAAAGGTTGTAAAAAAAGTTTAATAAATTTTACAATCTTTTTCACAGGGGGCTCCCTTTTACCCGAACGATTGGACGGGCCGGGGGGCAGACAACATTTTGTGGGTTTTAGGCAGTAGGTATAGACAACGCTTTTGGATGCCCCAAAGTACTAGGTTTCTTACCTTTTTTCTCAGTTTAAAAAGTTTTTTGATTTTTCCATTTCAAAAATACTCAAAAAGTTCTTCCTTTAAATTTCCCAAAAAGGGATTTAAAAGGGCAAAACGTTTGTAGCACACAGAATCACGGGGTGTCTCAAAGCCCCCTTTTTTTACATAAGTATAAGGCCCCTAACACAAAATTACCGCCTTTAAAATTTATTTGGCCCTTTAAAAAAGACATCCTTCATTTGTCTTTAATTCACGTATAGCTTTTCTCTGGGGAAAAATTTTAAAATTTCCCCCCACCTTTGCATATCTCCCCTGTTTTTAAATTCCTGAATACCGTTTCACAAATAATTCAATTTTGAATACATCCCATAATGGAGGAAACTTCTTTTGATTTTGGAAAAATTTAAAAACTTGGGAAAAAGTACCTCCAAAAATGTTTCATTTTCCTCTGCAAAGATTCCAATATAGAGAAGGCCTCCTGTTCCTGTTTGTAAGGGGAGGGGGGGTATATCCTTTGTATGGGGAAAATCTTTTTAAATGTCACTTCCTGGCAAATTTAAATTCAAATCTTTTATTGCTGTAAACGAGTCAAAATTACAGGATGGGGAGAAGGTCAGACCCAAACTCAATACATCATTTTGTGCAGAAGTGTGAGTATGTTCTGAAAGATTAATTACCTTTAGATTGTGTCCACGTCTTCTAGTACCACCGTCATTATCATCATTAGGACGACGTTTATTCGAGGATCTCTTAGGAAAATCCCCAAATTTCCCCTTGTGATACCTTTTGTGTCTTATAAGCTTGTGAAGAACTAGATTCCACCTCCCGTAGATGACTTTAGGAAATTGTTCTTTATCTTTTACGAGAACTATGTCCCCCCCAATGCGCCCCTTTTTATACCCGGTTTTTATTGAAAATCAAGGGGGTCCCCCTTTGGGAAAAACTTTGTCTTAATTTGCCTTAATTTGTTTTTTTCCCCTTCTTTTTTAGTCTCCTCCATCCCCATTCTTTAAAAATAGTCATATCACTAGGTGGGGAAAAGTGGGGAAAGCGAGAGTCCAAGTATCAATCTGTTTCGTTAGTTTTTCAATCTTTTGTTTTCAATTCGAAATCGTCTGCATAAACGTTCTGGAGCACATATTACAGGCTTCCTCCCATTTCTTGCTAAGCTGTTCATGCTCCTTACCATATGAGGGGAAAAAGAACCCTCAACCCACGTGGAATAAGGTTTTTTAAACCCAATATTTCTTCCAAAGGGAAATCCCATTTTCCCCCATATTTTTTATCCGTTTGTGTACGAATTTTTTTTAAAAATAATTTTCAATTTTTCTTCCACTGGGTTTTTTAATTCCAAAAACTTTAAAAAGAACCATTGTCCCTCATTAAAAAAACGGCATTTCCCCTTTGCAAATTTTCCAGGATGGGCCCCCACATGGCCCCAAGATTTCCCCGTAAGGGTCACACTTTACAGAAAACACAAAAAATTTAAAACCTATCCAAAATTAAAAAGGGGCTTTAAAAAAATTTATATTTGAGAAATCCCCAATTCACATTACACCAAACAAGGGAAAACCAAAAATCTACAGAATTAAAAAAAATTTATATACTTTTTTTTTTGAACAAAAATAAAATATTAAAAATTTTTTAAAAAAATGGGGCAATGGAACTACAGAAAGCATGGGGATACAAAGCTCCTAACCATCAATTCCCGAAAATAAAAACCAAAAGGAAAAATATCCCCATTTTACATTTGTCATAAATACAAAAAGTATTTTGTAAAAAAGAAATTTAAAATTTTAAAAAATACCCGAAACCTTTATTTGATAATCGTTAATTGCAGGGCAAATTCCCTTTTTAGGGGTTGATGGGAGAGCAGATACCATGGCCCCAACCGCGCGTTTCGCGTGCGCTTCGTCCCGGGGGGAAAAAACAGAACGTAGTAACCTGGTATTTAAGCATATAACCACACCTCCGATTTTGAAGTAACCAATCAAATCATTTTCCAAAAAAAGTACCCCCGCCAAAAAGCGAGAATTTAAACCCCGGTCCCTGTTTTTTTAAAAAAAAACTACTTTAAGGGATATCCCCAAAAACCCGGAAGTACACCACCCCCGGGAAAAAGGCCTTCCACGCAAAAAGCGCACAAAAAACCCCCGCATGCCCTGGAACAAAAAAACACATCACCCTTTTAACCAAAAAATGGGGGGGTGTTTTAAGGGGGGGGCCCGCCCCCATTGCGCGAGAAAATCGCGCATGCGCAGCAGATACAAACGGGGAAAAAAACCCTCCCCATCATAAAAACATTAAAGGGGCCCATTTTCTATAGCCCAAAAAAATGAAAACAGAAAATAAAAATAAAGCATTGTCTTATAATATACAAAAGTGCAGAATTAGAATAAATATCAGGTACTCGTGAATAAACCGAGAGAAGGAAGTGATTAAAGTGCGGGTGAGAATAAGTGCCAATGCAATGAAAAAATCTATAAGTAAAAAATAAATACCTATATATAAAATATATTAAATAAGGTTAATATGGTGTCACATAGTAAAATTATACAGTACAGGTTCATCAAAGATAAAGTATACTTGTGTGCCATACAATAATTGAACCATCATAGCCAAAAATATCATATTACATCACAAATATACGGGTAAATGTGCAAAACAGAAAAAACATAGCCAATAATAAAAATATAAAATATATAATGAACAAAAAAAAAAAAAAGGTTTTATTTAGTAATGCTCAAAATAACATTTGGCTAAAGTTTTACCATAGAAAAGTGGAAAATCATAATATGAGAGCAAATTCCAATAAGCAACAATCAATATAATAGAATGTTTTCATCATAGTAGTGTATCCTATATAAGTGTATGCTGCATGACCAAAAATAAGATATATTAAAGATGGTAAGGTGTAAAGTCCATGGTGTGGTTAAGTCGCATGCTCGTTGTCGGGGCCCCGGCTTCCAACTGCGCCCATGTTGTTGAGGGCGAGTGTGTTTGTTCCCATGCATGCGGTGGCTTTGTGCGCATGAAGCGTTGTGACGCTATTCCGGGCTAGTGTACTTCCTGTGACCCGTATATACTTAGGAGAGTGTTTTTTATCCCAACACATGGGACCGAAGGATTAAATGTTCGTCCGATTATTGCGGAGGTACATTTTTGATGATAATGATGTATGTGGTGGTACTTCAAAATCGGAGGGAGTGGTTATAAGCATAAATACTCAGTTACTCACGTTCTTTTTCACCCCGGACGAAGTCGCACTGCGAAACGCGCGTGTGGGGCGCGGTTGTATCTGCTCTCCCCATCAACCCTACAATATGGGCATTTTGCACTGCAATTTACGATTATCTATCAAGGTCGTATTTATTATATATTTATAGTCTTTGTACTATACTGTTGTATTTTATGACTTAGGATGTATATGGGAATCTTTCTTTGATTGATTTTTCTGAGAGTCTGATGGATAGGAGCATGTGTATACCAGAGCTTTCTGTAGATCCATGTCTTTTTTAATATATTTTTAATATATTATGTATGATCTAAATAAAGTTTATGAATTTTTTAAGTACTTTAGTTTATTGAGATTTCCTTGTTATAGGTGTAATGTCGAATATTGTGGAGTTTCTCAATATATGAGTATTTATAGCACATGTAATTGGATCGTGAGTTCAATAAAAAATAGACTGCAAGATGGGGCTCCAGGTCTATACAGAGTACAGTGTGCTCGGAGAAATGTTGAAGTAAGTTTGGAGGAGTACGTGCTATCAAGTATACAATATCTGTAGATCAGTGTTTCTCAACTCCAGTCCTCCAGACCCACCAACAGGTCAAGTTTTCAGGATTTCCTCATGTGTTGCACAGTGAGATATCATTATTGGTCAGTGCATTCAGTGGGGAGATCCCAGAAAACTTACCTTAAGGCTATGCACACGGCTTAAGTTGCGGGATGTAATTACGCGCCCCAATTACGCCGTGTGGACGGGTGGGCGGGGCGAGAGCGGGGAAGAAAGTTCAGGGGGCCGGCACTTCGCCGCCCCATCGACAATCACTGCTAGGCGGCGCGCAGGTACGCCGCTCACTAAGAGTGACAGGACAATTACTCGCACCGGCCCGCGCGCGGCTTCGCCCGGCGGTGATAGGAACGTAAGTCCTAGTATCCTCTATGAGAACGTGGGAATTATACTCCGTAATGATGGGCCTTATCGGCCCAATTTGGCGCACTTCGGCGCGTAATTACGGACCGAAGATACGGCCCAATTTTAAGCCGGTGAGAACAGGTTGCCTTTCAGTGGGTCTTGAAGGACTCGCGTTGAGAAACACTGCTGTAGAAAAATATCACAAAACCGATAATGAACTGAGAGAGGCATAGAGACGAACCAATGTTTATAGTGGTGGAAGGTCCCCACCATAGGTCTACTACAGGAGTACTAGTACTATGAGTCCTGTTACAGCCATATGTTAAAATGGCTGTCCAAGATCACGCCAATATTAAACATCGGCTGCCATCGAAATTTTGCGTGGGCTTGGCCGCATATGGGTTATGCGCAAGCCCACGCCAAAATCGTGGGCAACTGCATGGTTTTTCGATTCATCCCCCCAGCCCAGTAGCATTGTAAACAAGAAATTCGCCAGAAATGGAATAATTGTTCTATCTATCCAGCGGAAGCGGCGCCTGGTTGCTGAGAAATCACCACAGTATAAAACGGTCCGTGTAGTGCCAGACTACAGCACAGGAATTATCTATATGCGAGTACTATGGGGCACAGGATTACAGTTGGATTTTTGCAGATTCTTTTTTTTTTTTTTTTTGTTTAACTGTATTTTTATTTCTTTTACACTTAAGCATCAAAGCAATAATACACATCATACACATTGCAGAATATATGACTGCACAGAGATGTAATAACCTCGATAAATAACCATCACCTGATTAATAACAGTGAAGACGTCAACATTATACAAATAATTGTACTCATCATACATTTTTTATTAAGAAAGACACTAGACTTGAACTGCGCAAATGGGGAATCCGACGGAGACAGGACACAGAAGGAAAAGACAGTTACTCAATGAAGTAATGCCGCAGTGTGGGTTCTATATAGCCTAAGATATACAGCTATTCAACTTCCTGGGGAAATGATTCAGTAGTCCTCGACCAGTGCCTTCCAAACCGCATCAAAAAGCTCCAACGTCATCATTGTGTTATAAAAGGGCTGGAGAGATACTTCCAGTTGTCCTGATTTCAGTTGATACGGCGAACATGATAGCTTCGTCAAAATGAGGGGAGAAGGTGCCTGCTATCAATGTCTAGCAATCAAGCATTTGGCCGCAGTTGAACAATATAGTAGAAACTAATCCTACTCCACCGCCTCCGGTTCCAAGTAAAGGGAATGGGACGATTAAAAATATAATTTTGTGGTGCGAAGAGGGACCCAATACCTGAAGGGACGGATTTTTTGCAGATTCTAATACTGGAAACCACTTAAAAATCCGACTGAAAATCTGTAGCCTGTTTAGACAGGAGGCCTAACAGGACACTCCCAATGGCAGATTTATCAACTACTGTCTAACTCATAGCCAGATAGACTAGGACAATTGCGCCTACATATATACCATCAGACCATAAACTGTTTACCATAATTTTATACACCATTGTGATTTTAACTGGTCTTACTTCTATCATCCCAAAGATTTTGTGCTTCTTTTTGGCACCCAGCATTCCATGCTAAGTCACGCCCCCTTTTCACAAAGCCACAGCCCTTTTGTCGGACAAGACTCAGAAGTATCTAGAAACTGTCTAAACCACATGATAGATATGGTGAAAAAGCACAATGATATTTTTGCCTCAAATTGCACCAGATTTCTACAGCAAATGCTTGATAAATTTTTAGGGGGAATATTTGCTATGTCTCCAGGGGTGGTATACAACATCTCTACAGGTGTACCCGTTTAAGTATGGGCTTGTTTACCGATTGCCCCATGTTATCGCATTATGTCATGTTTGTTAAGGTTTTAGTACATTAGATATTCCTGTATTTTTATTTGCTCGGAGGGAGAATCTATATATACAGCTTTGTAATTTTCTAACCGACGTGTGGTTATCAATGTTGGCGGGGTCAGGTTTTGAGACTCTATGGCTTAGCAGCTCATACAGTCTTCTACTAGGTCAGCCAATGCTGGCCACCTTGCTGAGTCCATACCTTCCAATGATGCCTCAAATTAATGACCCCAGCGCAATGAGTTCTTTTTTGATCGCAACCCCAAGGTATTCGGCTATATTTTGGACTACTACAGGACAAAGCAACTCCACGAGGCTCAGTACAACCATTTCAGATCTGCCGCTCATTGAGGAAGCCATGAGCTTCTGGGACTTAAGTGGGCCTCAGTTGTCTTCATTGCAGGTCGGCTTTAGGCGAGAAGATCAACACCAAGTCCAGAGATCTGGAGGATTTTATGTCTTGGGATGGGACTGCGCAGAATGAGCGGCAGCAACATCTTTTTCAGGCAGACGGTGTCGATTTCAGCTGGAGAGGACGGTGGAGGCCAAAAATCTGGCCTTTATTTTCTAAGCCCTTCTCCTCACTGGCT
Organism: Phyllomedusa bahiana; assembly: GCA_025379985.1. Lineage (NCBI taxonomy): Eukaryota > Metazoa > Chordata > Amphibia > Anura > Hylidae > Phyllomedusa > Phyllomedusa bahiana. The sequence goes on from JAODAL010014665.1 coordinate 69,089, forward strand.
TCAAAGGTAATCTCCATTGTGCATATATCAATCTCTCAGCTGGATTCCGAGTGAATATTTTGGTGATTCTAATTATGTCAGCGTGGAAGTCTGTATTTATTTAGAGGCTCTAACCTGGGGTCTAATCTTTAATGGGGTCAGTTCTGGTGGTCTGTAATAGTTAACGAGGGTATCCCTATCGGTACTGTGGGCCTGGATAGATTATGGATGTCAGTGGAGTACCTTTATTGGTGGTCTGTCAGGTTTCTAAATATTATATTTTGGATTTGTTTTTTATATATTTTTTATAGGGTTTTGGGTGTTTTTTCAATTAACCCTTCCCTGATGCATAATATGAACAGTCCATCCATGCCGGTTGTACGGAGAGGTGAGGAGTGAGCTCACTTGCTGAAACTACTCCATACCTGGCAGGTGCTGGCTGTAAATTACAGATGACACCCACCATTAGTGGGTATTTCTGTATTAATTTTTGGGCAGGATGTAGGGTTTCTGTAGGGTTAGAGTTGCAGCTGCTATGTTTACGGCTATGACTACAGCTAGGAATAGGGTTATGGCTAGGTTTAGGGTTAGAGTTATAGTCAAGATTAGGGCTAAGTTATGGGGTTTTGCCTAAGGCTTGGTTTAGGGTAAGACCATGGCGTAACTACGCGGTACGGGGGTAGCAGGGCCTACGGGGCCCCTGCGCTTGGGGGGCCCCCGGGCAGCTGCTACTGCGCCGCTACCCCTTTTAATGCCGCCCGGGCCCACCGGCAGTGAACTTAACAGTTCACGCGGCGGGCGGGGAAGGGGGGGCCCCAGCGCAACCCCTCTAAACGCCCGGGCCCCCCGGCCCAAGTGTTCGAGGCAGCTTGCTCGGTAGTAGCAGGACGAGCGCCGACGCTCCCCTTGCTTTTCCCCCCTGCCGGCTCTGTGGTCCGTGGGCGCGCGGGGGTGACGCACATCACCGGGCCCCGGGCCCGCGCTGAGGCAGAGGCTGCAGGGAGAGCAGCAACCGGGGCGAGGGGCCATTGGGGGAGCGTGGCCCGGGAAAAAAAGGGCTTTCTTATTTTACCTACTCCTTTTCCTCCCAAACCCATACCCTGCCTAAGCCCCCCATATGCCTCCCTATAGCTCCCTTGCCTGCTATAGCCCCCCAATGCCTGCTTATAGCCCCCCATATGGCCCCCTATACCCCCATATCCCCAAAACCCCCCCATTACCTACCTATTGCCCCCCATATCCCTCCTAACCCCCCAAATACCTACCTATAGCCCCCAATATGCCCCTTCCCCCCCTTTACCTGCCTTACCCCCCATTGCCTCCTATACCCCCCATATCCTTCTTACCCCCTTTATCCCGCCTATCCCCCAATGCCTCCCTATGCCCCCATATCCTCCATACACCCCCCCCATATCCTGCCTGCCTGCCTTCAGCCCCCTATATGCCCCCTGCCTATACAGCCCCCTATATGCCTGCCTGCCTCCTATACCCCCCCTTATCCCTCCCCTGCCTAACCCCCCTTATGCTGCCTGTAAACCCCACAAGCCTGCCTGTCTACTTTTGGGGCCCTTTTGCTACTTAAACCCCTCCTTATGGCCCCTATAGCCCACCTAACCCCTTCACCTGTAGCCCCCCCCTACACCAAATCCCTGCCTGCCTATATGGGCACATTGGGAAACCCAAACCTTTCCTATTTGGGGCCCCCTATATCCCCATTAAAACCTCTGCCCCAAATCACCCCATATACCTGGGGGGCAGGTGCTGGGAAAAATCAGGATTTAAGATATTTGTGTCTAAATCTCAACAAGTGTCGAAGAAACCGTGTCGGGCGGGCCAGCAAACAAAAAAAATCAAAACTGGGCAAGAAACGTCACCTTTTTGGCACAAGTGTAACTCACTTTAATCCTTATATTCTGCAATCCTGTGTACACTGCATCTTACCACTATTTGGGCACTGTATGGGGGTAAATACAGTCGCAGAGCCCGGTCACGGTTTTACCACTATAGGTCACTGTAGGAGGTAATTTAAAAAGTCTGCAGAGCCCGTGTACTTGGTGTCTACCTTTTAAAGGTCACTGTATGGAGGTAATATACGTCTCAGAACTGGTACACTGGTATATCCAATATGGTCATTATATTATTTTAAAATTTTATTATTAGCAGTATTGGGCTTTGTGTACTGATCAGTAATAGTGTAGGTTATTATTCATCACTATGTGGTGGGGAATTTGGGTCGTGTTTTGGTGGTTAATCATCCTATGTAATAGCATTATTTGGTAATGCTGGGCTTAGTTAGTGGGATTTGATTGGTGCATATGATGGGCGTTAGGGGGAGGTATTTGCCCTTTGTATTATCTACATTACTAACACATGTCCTGGTACATGGGCGTGGGTCAGGGGGGCGGGCCCTACCAAAATTTGCTATGGGGCCCTGGCTCCTCTGTTACCCCTGGTTTTAAGACTGAGGGCAATCTCACCTTTTTTTTTTAAAATACAATTTTTAGAGCTGTGTAACGTTATAAAAACTGTTGTTTTGGGGTTGGTTACTTTAAAAATAATAGTGCTGGGTTTTAGGACAACAGTAGGGCTAGGGTTATATTTTGGGTTATGGTAAGGTTCAGGCTTACAGTTCGATTTAAGGTTTCAGTTAGGGTTAGGAATATAGTTTTTTCAGATTTTATGATTTAATTTTTCATTACACTGGGTAGGGTTACGTTTTTTTTGGGGGGGGTGGTTAAATTTTAAAGTTTTTTGCTAGGGCTCCAGTTATATTTAGTTTATGGCTATTGTTAAAATTAGGGTTATGACTAGGTTTAGGGTTAGACTGAGGGTTATGGTTGGAGCTACGTTTATGGTTAGGGTTAGGGATAGATTATGAGTTCTTGTTAGGGCTTGGTTTTTCACCATCCCCTCACAATGTTTCTGCTTTTCAAATTGGGTTAATGTTACAATTGGGTTTAGTTTTTTGGGATAGTTAGGGCTAGGTCTAAGACTGGGGCCCCAAAATTTACTATTGCGTCTAAAAGTTTGACAGGGAGATTTAGACAACCGTCAAAAATGCACCAGTTCTTCAAGTAGCTCATCTGCTTGATTTATTGGTGACTTTCAAATTGTTTTACTTTTAGACCCTTTTTTTGGCTTATTTTCTTGCCAAATTCTGTACAATTTGGTGCAGAATTTTGGGGCAGCATGTCCCCATCGTTTCACGCCCCTTTCCCTTTCTATACACCCACGTACACCCACTTCCCGACACACGCTCCCCTGTCAGCATGTGTAGAAACGTTTTTAAGCCATGATAAATGTGTTGGAGACATGCTGCGCCAAAATTTGCGCCATTTTTGGGCAGGGATCACATGCCACTGCTTATACACCATTCAAAATTTAAAGGGCTTTGAACAGTGATGTAGGGCAGTAGCTCGTGATGCTGCGCCAATTGGCTGTGCTGGAAGGGAAAAAGAGGGGAAGGGAGTATGTGTTTTTTTTTTTGTTTAAATTGGGGGCAGCTTTTTTTTTAATCAACTAGATACACTTTAAATTTTACCTTAAAACAATGTTTGGGTTTAGGGGGTTTTTGGTTACACCATAAAGTGCAAATGCAGCTTCACCCGTAGTTTTCGGGAGATCACGGACCACGAGAAACACGCAAGCGATCCAAAAATTAAAACGGGTCCAGCGTTTTCCTTAAGATGTATTCTTTTTTTAAAATCCAAGTAAAAGCGATACGAACAAGCAGCAATCCCTGACGCTTTTTCGGGTCTTAGAAAAATACCCTTAGTTGTACCCAAAGGGTTAGGGTTAGGTTAGGCTATGTTAACAGCACTAAATTTGTCCCCCAGTACTGTGTAGACTCAAAAAAAACCCGTGCTGTATTTCCCAAGCATGGGTTTTTACTAACCCCGTACAAGTACGGGGCCCGGGCAGGAATCCGAAACCCAACCGCTTTTTTTTTGTTTAAAAAACGCGTAAAAACCCCGCAGTGCAAAAAAGATAAAAATCTTGGATTTAGAGGGTATTTTAGCTGTTAACATAGCCTTATTTTTTTATATTACACTAGGGTGGGGGGTGGGTGGGGTCAGGGAAATTTAGTTTTACATCAAGATTTGGGCTATAGTTAATTTATCACTGTTTGGGAAGGTATAGGGTTCAGTTAGTGTTAAGGTTATGGTTTATCTAAATTTGGGGGTTAAAATTAGCGCTCGGGTTTAAGTTAGGGTTTTTGTTGCACATGTTTAGGGTTAGGTAGGGCTGGGGTTTACCATAAATTATAGGGATTAGGTTAGATTTTATTTAAAAGTTGGGAAACAATCTCTATCACCCATTTTTACAATATGTGTTCTTTCATTTTTGGGCTTTTTTGGGTTTTGGGGTTATTGGGGGGCCCAGGATATGTAAGAAAACATGTCCACATCTAAAAACCGTTTTTTTTTTATTTTAAAAGTCAGGAAAAACAACACGATCCAACAAAAAAAAAAGACGCCCTTTTTCGGGCTTAAGCTATGTCAGACGCGACAGGCTGCAACAGCTGATGTGCCTCCCCCCCTGAACATTGCTGCGACACTCTGTGAGTGACAGACGCCCGCCACTCCTGACAGGGGCGAGTGCACCCCCAATGGGAGGGCTCGGGGGCCGCTCCAATCCTGCAGGGGGGGGTACCAGGAATCCCCCTTTAAACTCCCCGAAAGCGCTGCTGCGCCGGATATTCCTGGGTCCCCGGTACTTGTTCGGGTTTTATTTTTGTTTTGTTTCTGTGTACCCGACCTGCCTGTTCTCCGACTCCCGGGTTGTCTCCCGATTTTGGCTTTGCTTTCCCTTTGGCTTTTGACCTCAGCTTGTTTACGTTTATTCCCCTGTTCTGATTTGTGGCTTTTGGCGTTCCTATTTGATATTGACTGGTTGTTTGACTAGTCTTGCTTCTCACGGCCCCCCAGCACTTTAGCAGCGCAGGGACTGTCATTCCCAGTTGCCGTCTGCCGCCTAGCGCAGCACGTCACGTAGGCAGGGACAGGTGGGCTAGGGTTCCTGTTTGGGCTCACTGCACCTCCCTTGACGTGACATTATCACATGGCCGAAAACCGTTTAATGCTCTACCCTCTCTATGGACCCATGACAGCTCTGGTAGAGCAGATGCAGGGGCTTAACCAGCTAGTCCAGGATATGGGAGAGGGTGTAGAACTAACAGGAGGCTAACCCCATGTAGAGGACTCCCTGCATTACCTTCCCTCCTGTGGAACCCCTATTCCGTTGCTGACAGGGTTTGCTGGTTACAGGAGGGCCTTTGTGGCTTTTAGAGAGGGTTGTTCGCCTGCTATTTAGGCTCCGCCCACTTACCTCGAAATGAAAGGAACAAAGGGTGGGAATTGTTTTGTCCTTACTGCAGGGTACCCCCCAGGAGTGGGCATTTTCGTTTCTGACATGACTCAACTGAACTGTCTTTTTCTGTGGACAGGTTCTTTGTCGCTCTTTAGGGGTATTTACTCTTTAATGTACCCGATAGGGAATGCTGATGGCTGAGGTCAGCTGACCACCATGAGGGCGGGGGTTGAGACGACTGGAGGAGGAGTTTTGCTCCGAATTTCGTCGCTGGTGCGTTCGTGTGGGTGGATCGACGCAGCTCTCAGATGCCAGTTTAGATTAGGGTTAGTGACCATGTGAAGGATTTATTCGGTGGGCTTAACCCCTACCCCTGGTACTTTAGATGAGGCCATGGCACTGGTCCAGTTCCGTCTGGACAGGAGCGTTTTAGGGACGAGACGGCAGGAAATGGGTCCCTCCCACCCCCCCCCCCGGTGGGTCCACACCATGGTTACACCTTAACCTGTGCTTTCCGACGTAAAAACCCAGAGGAGACCATTGCAAGTAGGGGCTTTTTTCTGTCACTGCGGCTGTGGACCGTTAGTTTACTCGTCGCATCAGGGGTTGTGCTTCTACTGTGGGAAGATGGACCACAGAATTCGGGAAATGCTCCAAACGGATGGACCAGTCGGAAACAAACTCCAAGCCTAGGTGGTCAGCAGGAGGTTCACCTTGGCGAGCAGGTATTTCCTATTGTTATTATTAAGTTGCTGCTACCAATTAAGATTTCATACTTGTCGCTGTCGGATCTGGGAGTGCGTTTTGTGGATTCTGGATCAGCTTCTAATTTTTGTTGATGTTGGTCTTTCGCCAAACGCTCTGGGCCTACCTTGTAGACCGCTATCTGACTCGCTGCGGGTAGTGGCTATGGAACTACACTCCACTTGTCTTGCTTCCCTTTTGTTATTTTCCTTTTTCCCTTTCCTTTTTTCCTTTTTCCTGTTTTTTCTTTGCTTGTTTGGGGCCGCGCAATCCAATATTGTACCTCCTTGGCTGGAGATGGTGGTCGGATCCATACATATTGAAAGTGTATTCTATTCGTCATGGAGGGGCTGCCGCTGATGTGGGTTGGGCTGCCCCTGGTTCTGAAACTATAATCCAGTGTTTGACTGGGAATTCAGGGAAATTAGTAGGTGGGGACAACGGTGTGCTGTCTGATGTCTCCATTTATCATGCTGGGGCAATACTGATGTGCAGGGCTGTTGCTTCTATCTGGAAGTCACATGCTCGGGCTAAGGTTCCCAGATCTGTCACTCCTGGTTGAACTATGCCCTCCACTGTACCTGAACGTCACATAAGTGGTCAGAAGGTGGTTAACCCGTTGGCTTATCGGCTTGAAATTACCTTATTCTCTGTATACCCCATTATGTGTCTGTCGTGCCTTCGTAGAGGTTATATTCAGCCTGTGACTCCGCGCTCTTGGCTCCTTTCGCCAGTTCGCACTTAGAGGGGGAGTTAGAACCAGACCTGGGAAGGGTTCCAGTGGGCCCCTCCTAAAAGGGGGGGTACTGTCAGGGTAAGCTCGTGCTTCAGACCTGCTGACATGGCTGCAACAGTAGATGTGCGCTCCTCCTCCCTGATACACTTTGCTGCTGACAGCTCTGTGAGGGACAGGACGCCCAGCCACTCCTGTCTGGGGGCGAGTGCACTAGCCAATGGGGAGGACCGGTGGCCGCTCCAATCAGCTGCAGGGGCGGTATCCAGGAATCCCATTTATACGTCATCACATCGCGCGCCTGCCCCGTGGTCTCCTGGGACGTTATAATAGCTTTGCCCTGGCTATATGATGCCCTGCCCTGGCTACCTATACCCTGCCTGGCTATATGATGCCCTTTGCCCTGGCTACCTATACTCCTGCCTTGGCTACCTATACACTGCCCTGGCTGCCTATACCCTGACCTGCTATATGATGCCCTGCCCTGGCTGCCTATACCTGCCTGGCTGCCCTTACCATGCCTGGGCTACCTATACCTGTCCTGGACTGCTTATTACCCTGCCCTGGGCTGCCTATTACCCTTGCCCTGGCTCTGCCTATAATTAGCTCTGCCGACTAGGCACTGCCTACCTGGTGCCTATAATAGCCTGCTACCTACGCACTGCCGGGCTGCCTATTATAATAGCCCTGCCCCATACCTATTCTCTGCCCTGGCTGCCTATACACTGCCCTGCCTACCTATATACTGCCCTGCCTACCTATATATGCCCCTGCCTGGCCCATATACCGCCCCTGCCTACCCTTATACTGTCCCTGTCTGTCTATATTACTTGTCCCTGCCTGCGTTATACTTGCCCATGTCTGCCTATAAGTGGCCTGCCTGCCTTGCATACCTGTCCCTGGCCTGAATGCATACTGTCCCTGCCTACTTCATATCTGGCCCTGCCTGCTGCATACTGTCCCTGCCTACCGACATACTGGCCTGCCTACCTAACATACTGGCCCTGCCTGCCTTATGGGGGTCTACCTATTTACATGCCACTTATCTGACATTTTTTAATTTCTAATTTTTCGGGTCTAAACATACGCATGTTTGGGGAATTTGATAGGAAAGTGCTGGAAAGAGAGAGAGAGACCTAAGATGTATGTGTATTAAATTCTACAGGGACGAGTAGTGACCTCTAAGAAGACGGACACTGCATGCTGTACTGGACAAGAGAAAGAAATGGAAAGGTACAAACAGGGAAGACGCCATGATGGTGGTTTGGGCCAGAAGGAGAAGAAAAGGAAGAAGAGATACAAACTCCCATCATGATGACGTTCTCCTGTGATAGTCCCTGCTTGTCAGGGGTGTAATTTTTACTTCTGTGTTTATTCAGTGCTGTATTCATGTGATGGTGACTGACATACTGGAGATCTGGACGGGGAGAGGGGGGGGGGGGGGTTTTGTTTGGTTTGTGTTCCGTTGCTTATGTAGTATCATGTGTGGGCTCTGTCCCGGATTGTAAAGCATGCGCACACCTGACTCTGTGGATGAGGGGTTTCTACTGCACCACTGTTTCTTCCTTGCTTGTGTGTAGGGGCTCTCACATGGAGCGAGTTTTGGCGCATTTTTTGATGCGTTTTTTGTGGCGAAATGTACTGCATTAATCTGCTCTGCCTTCTCTGCACAAAATGCACCAATAGTGTTCCGTGTTGAAAGCATCCCTTATTGTGTAGGTTTTATTTTAGAAAGTGGCGAGGTGCGAGAAAAGGGACATTTTGTTAAGCGGTATTGTATGTGGGCTGGTGGGGGCTTTGGTGCCAGGGCTGATTTTTTATTGGCCAGTCCGGCCCTGAGTGCAGGTCATTATGGGACCGCAACCAATAAGCTTCTAAAACCAGTGGCCGCAGGAGCATGTCAGCACTGGCTGTTGGTCCTTCTAATTGGTGTCTGCAGGAACTTTTACCTTACAGGAATTAGTTCTTCTATTTGGCGGCTCACAGAAGAAGCTAATCTGTGGCCTCCAGTTGTTCGATATGGCAGTCACATGAGTTTCTAACCTGCAGCCTCTGGTTCTTAGTGGCCACTGAAGCAAGTCAGTAGATGCCCAAGGTCTTTCTGACAAACAGGTCCTTCTAACTCAGTGTTTCTAAACTCCAGTCCTCAAGACCCACCAGCAGGTCAAGTTTTCAGGATCTCCCACAGAATGCACTGACAGTACTGTAATTATATCACCTGTGCTATATTGAGGAAATCCTGAAAACTTGACCTATTGCTGGGCCTTGAGGACTGGAGTTGAGAAACACTGTCCTATCTTGTGGATGGTGGAGCTTTTAACGTGTAGAGTTTCTAAGAGATACAATCTTTTTGCTCAGAGTACATTTAGTTTACAGCTGATAATTGCTCCAGCACGCCTATGCCCTTGGTGTGCCACACAGACTGTATATGTATTATGCAATGGACACATTTTACAGACTTTGCAGCCCTGTGTGGAACAAATAATTATTAATTTGTAAAAAGATATATACCACAACTGAAAATAAGTTACTCGTAAAAACATAAAAAAAGAGGCACAATTGATACATATTCTTAGTGCTAAGAGCTAGTTCACATTGAGTTTTCACTTCGGTGTTTCCAAAGCCCCTTTACGGGAATCCATTTGGGGTCGCGCTGTCGGTCCCAAGACGGATCTAAACAATTAGCAGGGAGATTCTCACTGCTCGCTATGTGAAAAGCATATCGTCGTTCATATGAGAGAACGCAGCTGCGCCTTTCAAAAGCGCAGCTGCGCTCCGTTTTGAAAAGAATTGACATGCAATTCTTTCAGAGACGGAGTGCAGCTGCGCTTTTGAAAGGCACAGCTGCATTCTCTCATCTGAACGATGCTACGCTTTTCACATAGCGAGCAGTGAGAATCTCCCTGCTAATTGTTAGATCATCTTGGGGACCGACAGAGCAGACCCCAAGACGGATCCGTAAAGGGTTTGTAACACGGAGTGAAGACTCAGTGTGAATTAGCCCTTAGTATACAGTTTTGGTTACAGTAGGATAACTGGAGTTAGAGAATTAGGCCTCGTTCACACGGCTTTTTTGGGCACGGATTGGCGCCGTACTCCCGCGCCGGATTTGCCGCTTCAGTACGGCACCAATCGTCCTGTCATTACGGTATATCCACTGCTCTCATAGAGAACAGTGGATTCCGTCGCTCGTACCCAGTCGGCGATTCCGCCGGGTGGGAGGAAACTGGACTTGCACATTATTCTATGGCGACGTACGCGCCCTAAACATGCATTGTCTATGGGGCCGTCGGAGCGGCGCCCCCGCCGCGATTCCTGGCCCGCCCCGTTATGCCCCTATTCAACGTCGTGATTTGTGAGTCAATTACGGCTCAGTTAGGGCTACCGTTAAGGCTAGTGTTAGAGTTAGAGTAATGGTTAGAACTATGGTAAAGCAGTTGTCCATTAAAAGAAAAACTATGCTGCACTGTGGCTAGAGGGGTCCAAAAAATAAAAAAAAACTAATACTTTCCTAGCAGACCCCTACCACTGCTCCGGGTGATCCATTCCTCTCGACTTCTGGATTCTTGTCCCGAGATGCTTGAGAGGCTCGAACGCCATTGACTCACAATGGAGTGCAAGCCACTCCTCTGTGTTGGGATGAGAACCTGGAAGTTGAGAGGAGCAGATTGCTGGGAACTTCAGAGGGGCAGAGACAGGGAACAGCTAGTTAAGTATTACTTTTTATTTTATTTTTTGACCATCTTGGCCCCAATACAACATACTTGTTATTAAATGGATGACCCCTTTAAGGCTAAGTTTAGGGTGAGGCAAATAAGGCTAGCTTTAGGGTAAGAGTTTCAGTTAAGGCTAGGTTTGGGGTTAGGTTAAAGGTTACAATTTCTTGTTTGACAATGTTTCTGTTTTCCATTCAGTGTGTTTCAGCCATCACCCTTCTGTTCATTATTGGAGCCATTGTCATCTTCTTTGAGGAGGCCAGAGTACATTCCTCTTTCATCATCAACCAGACTGGACTTTCATCTGATTACTTTGTCCATTCAGTTCCACAAGAACTCATCTTTATGAAGGCTTCCTACCTACCCTATGTGGAGCTTATTTGTGTCCTGTGGTTCATCCTGGAGTTCTGCACCCGTCTTGTTTTCTGTCCAGATAGGAAGGATTTTATGAAGAGTCCACTGAACTGGATTGATTTTGTATCTTTCTTCCCTGTGTTCATTGAACTGATAGCTCGAGGACAGGTGTGGCAGATAGACATTCTGTGGAAGGCTCTGGGCTTTGTTCGCCTGGTTTATATTTTGAAGTTGATTCGATTCATCTTGCACATTGAAGGCACCCTGGTCCTGCGGGTTCTTTCCGGAACGTTGAGGGACATCTCCCGGGAGATCTTTGTTCTTCTCCTTGTGTTAGGCATAGAGACCATCTTTTTTGCTACTTTGGTTTTCTATGCAGAATGGTCCAATGTGGGAGGTGCAGCAAATGACGATTTTTTTATCGATATCTACGAATGCTGTTGGTGGGCCATCATTACCCTCACTACAGTGGGCTATGGGGACATATATCCCAGGAACACCGCTGGTCGCATAGTATGCAGCATGGCTGCTATCTCTGGGATTCTCACCATTGTTTTACCCATCCCAATACTAGTGCTAAAGTTTCAACATTATTATTCCATTGCTCTTGCCAAAGAAAGAATGAAATTCCATAGAAGCCAATGAGTAGAGAGTGCAGGCTTCATGTTTGCTTTGGTGTCAATCTCTAGATGGAGCCAACTCATGAGAACCAGAAGTGGCACATGGCATTCTCTCCTGGTTTCAGCACCAGATACCAGTTCTCTGATCTTTGTTGGTCCTTTTCTGTAGATCTTTAACAGATTCACGGTCACTGCGCTCTAGGATCTCTGATGGTCGCTATACCATGGCTCCATGATTTTTCTTATGCTGGAGGTGAACGTAGATAATCTGTAAATTGTCCACTTCTCTGCCCATTACTCTTTGGTTTATGTTTTGGAGCTCCTAAGAATGTGAAGATTTCTATCTTAACGGTACCTTCATAAAATAGGTTTATAGATAGGAGCTTACACCATCACATTGTCTTATTTGATTTGATATTCTATAGTCATTCCTTTATAACCATAGTCAGCAAACTTCTTTGCTTATCATGACTTTTGTTTTTTTAAAGCATTTAGTTGTCAGTACAATTTCATGTTAAACAGTAGTTTTCAATAAACCATGAGGACATTATCATGTGTTACTGCTTGTCCTGGTCATATGAAGGTGACCTTCATTTATTGCTCAGAGATAATTTTATTAAAGGGGTTTTGCCACAATGTAATGTTTGTAAGTTACAATGTTGACGTGGGATCCTCCAAAATGGGTATTTAATCACTTTTCTAAATATATGGGATTACAAAAATTGCAGCCTGAGAGAGCTACAGCCTTCCTTCAATTATTTGGGGCTTGTGAACTAGCTCAATGGGTTTCTGATACAAACATATGAAACCAGTAGCTAGCAATCTTTGCCAATTTATGCTGACTGGGGAAAAAAGATCACAGTGTGCAGCTAATTGCTGGAGCAAGATGAAAAACTGCACACCAACTTTAACACCTTATTCACACCAGCATGTTTTTTAAGAAAAGCCGCAGTATTAATGCATGGGGAGATTGCACTGATGCCAAAGTACCAATGAAAACAATCAATCTTACAACTCAGGCATGAGGGAGGGTGGTTGCCGGTATTTCAATTGCATATAATTTAGGGCGATACAAACGTGTGCCATAAATATAGTTACGTTTGGTACACATTTGCTGGCTTACAACCTATTTAGTGACAACCCATACTATTAGACAGGCGGGCTGCCCAGCATTTTCTAAGTGTCACCCACACAACACTGGCGACACTCTGCCTCCACAGCACTGTTGGGCCAAATAAAAAAGGGCATATCTGGGAAATAATATTAAATATGAGGTATTAGTTTGGTTATGGGGCCCATGACCACAAGCTCTCAAGCCTCTTCCGGGCTCTCATGTCTTGTGAGTCCCTACACTAACAAACTTTACAGAAAAAACATACAAAAATGGGACATGATACTTATCAAAATAAGCACTCAAATTCTTTGGGGCTTGTGAACAGCTCAATGGCTGAACTAACATGAACCCAGTAGCTAGCAACTTTGCATTTCATGCTGATCTGGGAAAAAAGATCACTTGTGCAGCTAATTGTGGAGCAAGATGAAAAACTGCACACAAACTTCAACACCTTTTACACTAGCTGCAAAAAAAAGCGCAGTATAAATGATGGGAGATTGCACGATGAAAAAGTAACCAAATTTTAAAACAATCACAATAAAACCCTCGGGCTGAGGGAGGTGATTCCCGGTTACAATTGCATATAAAAAAAATGCGGGGCACCCCGCCGGGTCTAATGTATGGGTGTCACCAGGCCCGGACTGCCCATAGGGCAAAAACGGGCACTTGCCCGGCGGGCCGTGGGGCCCGGGCCGCGGGGCCGGCTCGGAGCACCCGCCAGGGGGCGGTGTTCCCCCCCCCCCCACCCCCACCCCCGGGGGCCCGTGTGCCGTGTCCCGGCGCACGCAAAAAAAAAAAAAAAAGGGGCGCAATGGTCGATATGCACGGGGCCCCCTGGGGGCAGGGGGCCGAGAGGCCCCCTCGCGCAGGGCCCGGGTCACTGCCCCAGCCATAAACCCACACGGCCGGGCCCCCCCTGCACTGGCGGTGAAAAGCAGCAGCCGTCCCCCCCCCCGGGCATTGGGATCTTTGATCCCGTTGTCAGCCCCCAGGGGCCGGGGTCGGCGCGCGATGGTGACGTCATCCGGCCCCGCTCCGCGGCCCGCCCCCGGGGGGGTGAGGGGCCCGCTCCGGCGGCGTGGAGAAGGGAGGGAAAGACATCAGGTGAGAAAACATCTTTAATTTTTTTTTAAAACTACTTACGCCCTCCCGGGGCCTCTACCCCCCCGGGCCCCTGCCCCCTTTTACCCTGGCCCTGCCTGGCTTTTTCCCCCGGGCCCCCTGGTGGCTTTTACCTCGGGCCCCCCTGCCTAGCTTATACTCCTGCCGGGGCTTTTCCCCCGGCCCCCCTGCCTGCTATATACTCCTGGCCTCCCTGGCATACCCCTGGCCCCTTGCTATACCCCCCTCCCCTCCCGTATATCCCCCGGGCCCCCTCCCTAGCTTATATTCTGGCCCTGCCTGGCAAATTTCCCCCTGGCCCCTGCCTAGCTTTATCCCCCTCCCCTGGCTAGTTTTTCCCCCCTGGCCCCCTGCCTGGCTATATCCCCCGGGCCCCCTGCCTAGTTATACCCCTCCCTGGTATATCCCCCTGGCCCCTGCCTAGTATTATCCTCCCGGGCATTCCCCGGGCCCTGGCTAGCTATATTCCCTGGCCCCTCCCTTTTGCTATTACTCCTCCCTGGCTATTCCTCCTGGCCTGGTATTTTTTTCCCCCCCGGCCCCTGCCGCTATATCTCCTGCCTGGTTTCCCCCCTGGCCCTGTTTTTATACCCTCCCTGGCTTTTTCCCCCGGGCCTGCCTGGCATTCCTCCTGGCCCTGTGGTTTATTCCCCCTGGCCCTGGCTAGCTATATCCCCCTTGCCCTCCCTAGCTATATCTCTCCCGGGCTTACCCCCCTGGCCCCTGCCTGGCTATACCCCCTGGCCCCCCCTAGCTATATACCCGGCCCTCCGGGTTTATCCCCGGCCCCTGGATAGCTTATCCCCCTGGCCCTTCCGGCTATATACCGGGCCTTCCCTGGCATATACCCCTGGCCCTTTCCTGGCTTTATACCCCGGGCCCTGCCTGGCTTATACCCTTTTGCCCTGTGGTAATTACCCGGGGCCCTGCCTGCTTACCCCGGGCCCCTCCCTGCCTATATACCCCGGCCTGTGGCTTTCCCCCCGGGCCTCCCTGGCTATATACCCCTGGCCCTCCCTGGCTAAACCCCCCTGGCCCTGCCTGGCAAAATCCCCCCGGGGCCTGCCTGGTATATACTCCCTGGCCCTTCCTGGCATATCCCCGGGCCCTTTCCTGGTAAAAACCCCTGGCCTTCCGGGCCCTTTATATACCCCTGGCCCTTCCTGGTTATCCCCCTGGCCCTCCCGGTTTTATCCCCCCTGGCCCTCCCTGGCAAAAATACCCCCTGGCCCTGCCTGGCAAATACCCCCTGGCCCTGCCTGGCTAAATCCCCCCTGGCCCTGCCTGTTTTGGGACTCCCCCTGCTGCCTATTACTGGCCTGACTGTAATTCTCCCCCTGGCCGTACTGGTGATACTGGGGACAGCCCCAGAAACCCTGGTGTTAAGGGGGACACCCCTTCAAACCTGGCTAGTTATGGGGATCCCCTTTTTAAACCCCCAAAATTTAAAGGGAGGAAGGCCTGTTTACTAGCTAAGGGGGGGTCTACCCTTTACTGCCCTTATTAAAATTTTTTAATTTTAATTTTTAGTGTTAACATACGCTGTTTGGGGAAATTGATAGGAAAGTGCTGGAAAAGAGAGGAGTTAAGACGTATTTGTGGTAAATTTCAGGGGCGAGTAGTGACCCTAGAAGGGACACTGCTGCTGTATGGACGGGAAAGAAATGGAAGGGAAGATCATAGGGAAGAAAAATTGGAGGTTTGGGCCAGAAGAAGAAAGGGAAGAAGCAACTCCCATCGAGATGCGTCTCTGTGGTCCTGCTGTCAGGGGTAAGTTTTCTTCTATGTTGAGTCAGTGTGTATTCATTGGGTGGTGACCTGACTATGGTGAGTGTTGGTGGGGTTGTAGGTTTGTTGGTGCTTATGTAAATGTCAGTGTGGGTTG
This sequence comes from Phyllomedusa bahiana, assembly GCA_025379985.1. Classification (NCBI taxonomy): domain Eukaryota; kingdom Metazoa; phylum Chordata; class Amphibia; order Anura; family Hylidae; genus Phyllomedusa; species Phyllomedusa bahiana. Next base: position 84,666 of record JAODAL010014665.1, read on the forward strand.
TCCCGATTGTAAAGCAAGTGCACACCTGACTCTGTTTGAGGGGTTTCTCTGCACCCGGTTTCTTTCTTTTCTTGTATGTGGGGGCTCTCAAGGAGCGGTTTGGTGCATTTTTTGAGCGTTTTTTTGTGCAGAAAAGTTCAGCATTAATGCTTGCCTTTTGCACAAAAAAAGAACCCCAAAAAAACATAAAAAATGCACCAAAAAACTCTGTGTAAAAACAGCTTTTAGTGTAGTTTATTTAGACGTGGGGAGGTGGGGAGAACAAGGGGGCTTTTTTAAGCGGATATTGTATGTGGGCTGCTGGGGGGGTTTTGCCCGGGCTGATTTTTATTCCCAGTCCGGCCTGGTGTCCTAATGGTTGTAAGCCGCATTGTGTACCCCCACGTATCTTATTTATGGCCCTTTTTGTATCGCCTTATTTAGCAATTTTGTAGTACCGGCAACCACCTCCCCCATGCCCCGAGGTTGTTGAGGTTGTTTCATTGGTTACTTTGATCTGTGCAAATTTCCCCATGCATTTTTACTGGGCTTTTCTGCATGCTGGTGTGAATAGGTGTTTTAAAAATTGGTGTGCAGTTTTTCATCTTGAAAATTAGCTGCACATGTGATCTTTTTCCGTCAGCATAAATGGCAAAGTTGCTAGTATGGGTTTTGTTTGTTCAGCCCCCTTGGCTGTTACAAGCCCAAAAAATTGGAGTGTTTTTTTGAGAAAAGTAATGTCCCTTTTTGTATTTTTTTTCTACGCCTTCCTTCCCTGCCCTTAGTTACTTCAAAGTTTACAGATAAACCTGAAAGAGTGCTGGCCGGGTTTGCAGAGAAAGTTCTTATCTGATGAGACTGAGCTGCAGAAGCTTTCAAGGCACCGGGTAAAAATTATGTTGTTTTTTGTATACAGAATCCACTAGTTGTAGCGTGATTATCTGAGTGATCCCGCTTTATCTGTGACAGAGAACTAAGAAGCTTTCAAGTGTGTGGGAAAAAGCTGTTGTCTTTTGTATACGATCCACAAGTTGTAGTGTGTTTATTGAGTGGCATTTACAGATCCTTATGCATGGCTTGCGCTTGGCGTATGCCCCTTCTCTTCAGCCCGTGGCTTTTTATTTTTGCTTCTTAGGAAAACGCCGGGGCAAAACCCTTTAAGGGGGGGGTGGGGGGGGGGGGGGGGGGGGGGGGGGGGGGGGGTCCTTGGGGGGGTTTTGGGGGGTCCTAAAAACACAAAAAAAGTTAAATTTAAACAAAACCAATGAAGGGATCCGGGAGTTTCTTGTATTCCTGGGACAAGTAACCCCCCCTGGGGCCCTTTTATTGTGGGGCCCCTTTGGGGAATGCCTAGTGTACCCCAAGGAAAGATGGGGCCCGGGCTTTTTGGGTTTTGCTGGAAGGGGAAAGAAAACAAGAAAGACAAACTGAGATAAGATTATTTAAAGTGTATTGACAAATAGGATGTAGGGGTTGGAGGAATCTGATGACTGTGTCTATGTAATATACCTGTTCCCATACTAACCCTCCATAAATTTAAAAGAGGTTCAGGGGGGGGGGGTGTAAAGAAGAAGGTATGTATTTCAATTCAAAAAAGCAGAATGGAGAAGTTAGACAGACTTGGGCAAAGTACGGCCGCGAGCCAATCCGGCCCTCCAGTCGTGCATGTGGCCCCTGCCCTACGTGCCCAGGTTTCTAATGAGCGCTGACGGCCCCTGCGGCGGGTTTGCTGAGAGGCCCCCGCGGGCCCCCCCCCCAGCGCTATATTATGGTGAAATTAGGCGCGTCGCGATGAACTCGTCACGCGCCCCTGCCTCTCCTCGGCGCACGCAGAGTAATAACTCTGTGCGGGCCCAGGGGCTGAGGAGGAGGTCCCGCCTGGCGGGATGATTCATCACGCCCCCAAAAACCCGGGAAGTCCCCGGATGAAGATGAGCGCGCTCGGCCGGGAAACAGGTAAACCAGGGTGAGTATTTTCTTTTTTATTTTTTTTT